>JAGKTI010000366.1:66572-87795 GCA_018397915.1 Birgus latro
TATATATATATATATAAGCCAATAAAACTACGCTCCGCAAGCTCAAGAATGTAAACAAGGAACCTATGAGTAAAAGCATGTCTGGCCTCTCGTTTTCCCGCGATAAGAAAACAAACAGGTGAGTGTCGTAAAGGTGCAAGTATGCCCACCACACTCCTCTTACAGCTGGTTTTGCGTTTTTTTTTTTTACATCACAGAAAAAAAAGTTCTTCCTTAGTGTTCATTATATATTTAGCTGATAAGAGAATATCAGTGCGGAAGTGTGAACATTACAGGTATGCAAGTGTTAGGGCTGAGATGGAGATGAGGCCGAGGAAGACAATAATATGTGACAGAGACGAGGTGGAGACGAGGCCGAGGAAGAGGATAGTATGTGACAGAGGCGAGGTGGAGACGAGGCCGAGGCTTCCACACTGGGGCCACTATTTCCGTCACTCAGGTGGTGGAGGTGCGCTTTATACGGCGGGTCCCTGGCCTTGAGATAACTGGGTGAGGTCTTCTTTTATCCATCATCATTATCACGTCTCTCATTCGCCACCTCCCATCCATTTTTTTTTTTTTTTTTGGTCTGTGTCTATTGTCTGACATCGCATCTTGTTTGGGATGACCCTCATTAAACAGATCGCCAGCCTTTTATTATTATTATTATTATTATTACTAAGCTATGATTTTCTTTTTCTCCTACCTTAACACACCTTTTTCTGTATCTGCTGCTTTACACTGCATCCTGTGAGGGGTAGCTCTGGAATAAAAGAAAAGAAAAATATCCAGGCATTTCTGTTTTTCTCATCAAGACCACCATCCCCAGTGGCCCATGCACCCTTTTTCTTGCACCATAGTAACTCTAACATCAGATGAGTGGTGGAGAACTTTACGAAATCAACTGTGTGTTATACAAGCAAAGGTTATCTATCACTGACCGAAAAGAAAATGCAATTTCTGTTCATGACCCACTTCCCCACCGCGTCGAGTACGAGAGATGCAGGAGTTTGAGAGAAAGGTGACACAAGCCTTGGCAACAATGTATGGCTGATGGAAGTGGTAGTTTACAGCTAATTTCTTTGGACAAACAGAACACACCGTCTCTGCTAATGAGCCACTCCCTTATCATTTGTGTCTTCATTCGCGGATGGGGAGGAGACAAAGATGAAACGACATTAGCCTGTAAGAAGGTGACAGAAGCTTTAGAAAAAATGTACTGTGGTGAAAGTGATCGTGTACGGCTTATTTACCTGGCCAAGTAGCGTAGAGTCTCTTAATGATTCACTCCCCAACCATGTGTGTATTTAATCATGGGTGTGGAGGCGACAAAGAAGGAATGGTGTTAAAGGAAGAGCACGGAGACCCTGAAAATGGAATGGGTGGGAGAAGTGGCACAAGTTGCTTTCCCTGGACGCAGATAATGCAGTATCTGTAAATGACCCACATGATGGATGTCAGGATTTGCCAGCCCAAGGCCAACAGAATTGCTAGCCAATGCTTTTGATTCGACTTTGTGACAGCCTGTGTGTGTGTGTGTGTGTGTGTGTGTGTGTGTGTGTGTGTGTGTGATTAGTATCCTAATGTGCAAGTGTGTGTGTGTATGTATGTTTGTGTGTGTGTGTGTGTGTACGTACTTAGTCTTGTGTCTGTTCTTAATGGTATGTGTACTAAAAAAAATAACTGATTAAAAAAATCCCCTCTTGTGGTCAAGTTATTTTTTGTGCCAAGGTTTGACCACCTCTTGTGGATCGTAACGTCTGTGTGATTCCCCACTTTCTCTAACTCTCTCTCTCTCGCTCTCTCTCCCTCTCTGTCATTGCCTACAGATAGACAAAAACACAAACATATATTCACTTCATAGCTTCTCCCTGCCTCACCCTGGCTCTACCTCTCTTTCCCTGCATTTTCCTACCTCTTTCTGCCTCTTCCTGCCAACCATTGCCTCACCTTGCCTCTCCCTGCTTCTCTCTGCCTTAATTTAGTTGTCCCTCCCTGCCAGCCAGTGCCTATCCCTGTCTTACAGTGCCTTACCCTGCCTCACATTGTCTTACCGCTTGGATGCACGACAGGGAAAGCTGTTTAGAGGGACGCGATACACACATCCCACCCCCTTGCTGTCCTCTCTTACCCCCTACCCGTACCCCGTCCTCCGTATCCCCTCCTCTCCCTCCCCCACCCTCTACCCATCCATCTCTCACCCTCTCGAAGCCCCTTCTCGTTGCCCCTCTCCCCGTCTCCTAATTTTCTTTCCCCTCACCCTATCCCCTTCCCGTTCCTCTCTCTTCTCACCTCTGTTCTCGTTTCCACTCTTTTCCTCAACTCATCCTGCTCCCACTCTCTCCCTTCCACCCGTTCTTTTCTCCCACTTCATCCCTTCTCCCCAGCCCCTCTTCTCCCCCTGTCGCACCCTCTGTACTACTACTACTACTGTTTTTGTTATTATTATTATTATTATTATTATTATTATTATTATTATTATCATCATCATCATCAACAACAACAACACCATTATTTCAGAATGGAACATTCATTCGGACTTCTGACCTTTGGTTCCATTTTTTTTTTTTTTCAAGGTTTGTAGCTTTATTAACTACAGGCACCACAAGGCGCCGCTGGACATGGTGGTGTTACAGTATAGTGTTGTACATGGCAGGTACAGATTACGATTGACAGATATGCAATGTGTACAATGGGCATAACGCCTCACTAGCTAACTAAGCTAATACAATAGCCGCGGCAGCAGCAGCAGCAATAACAACAATAACAATAATAATAATAATCATAATCATAATAATTCTTTCCCTTCCATCCTCAGACTATAGGGAAAAAACCTCCCTTGTAGTGCAATGGTTAGTGAGCAATGTATCTAACTCTCCAGCTCCGATTCTGAGTTTCCGAATGTTGGCATATGAGAGGGAAAAAACTACAGTAATTACAATTGGAACAATAGAATAACATAAAACCTTTGTGTGAGTTCTCCCCAGCAAACGACGGTGCACCTTTGGTAACGCGTCAGCTCAACAGATTGTGTTAGCGTCGAGATCAAGCGTTCATTTCTACCTTAAATTATAATAGATTTATCCCTTTCTGATTCAAATGTTATTAAGGCTGATCAAAAGAATAGGCCTTTACATTTTCAGGAGGGTGATTTTGCGACCTTCATCTGCCATCGCTCTAATATGAATTTTTAACACTATAGTTATAGTTTTTGATGCATCAGGAGAAAGGGTCCGTGAGTGGTGCTTCGGATTTGTATTCAAAGATGGCTGTTCAGAGCCAGACACATTACTATCTGGTTACATCTCCCAATCAATTTTGTTTATACTGTGTCGTGAGCGTTATCCAACTTGTACAATATAATGGAAAACACAGGGTAATTAATAGACTCTAATACGGACCCTTGCCCCGTGAACTCGCCAAACTTGCTCGAGATACCCAAAGCTCACTGTTTTGTGATTCAGTAGGTTGGTTTGGGAGGCCCACAAGACAGGTCCCCGTAAGCTAGCCGCCAGAAAAGCGTTGTCCGTCGTAGGGGGAGTACTTTCATCCTCTGGTAAGTCGATTTCTTAGTTTTTTTTTTTTTTTATAGTGTTAAGGTCTTTTGGTGAGATATCTTTTCTTATTGCTAGTTTCTTGGGAGTTTTTCCCCTTTTACATAAGTCAAATGCTGAGCGAGGCTGGAGAAGGGCAATCTGCATAGCTGTAGCAGTTAGGTCACTATTTTGGGTTTGAATATTAAGCTCTGAAAGTGAGGAGGATTTTGATAGAGAATTAAGTTAAAGGTGGAGATGATTGGTTTTATACGGCTGTAGTATTTAACAATTTCCATTATGTTTGTATTGTACTTAAAAAGAATACAAAAATGGACCAGTGAGCATGAGACTCTACTGCCTTAGGTCTAAACTGGTCAGTGGACATATGGAGAAAAGGGCGTTAGTCGTATTAAGAATGTTGCCTTCTACAGTGCGCAGGTTAGCTAATTGCAAACTGCCGAGTGGTAGTTGCTGTTGACTTGATGGGAACACTGGCAAAGGAAAACTTGTATGCGAACATAAGGCAATAACATTACAGCTGCAGGGATACTGGGTACAGGGAACGATACACGGCTCTGCTGTCACAAGATTTAGCAGAAGCTACGGAATGAACTTAAATGAAGCAGTTACAACTATTATACACAGCGGTTCTTTACTTGATGGAACTGAGTCACTCCCACTTACACTAAATCGTGGTTGAAAACTGACGAATTTTCTGGGCTTCATTGCTAGTCAGTCCCTCGATCAAACTTTGAGCTGAGGTCGGTGATCGTGATTTTTGCTTTGTTAGAACAAGCTATGCTAAGTTTGATTTAATGTATTGTACTTACACATTACCCATTGGATCTTAGACAAGTGAAAGAATCCCTGGGCATTACTTTCTTTGCAGTACTTCATGTTTAAGTACTCTTTTCATCTAAAGAACGCGCTTCAGAATAGGTTTCTTCCTTGAAATGACCTCCTGAATTTTCTTATTTGTGTGGGGGGGGGGGAGGAAGGAAGGTGGGCAGAAATCTAAGCTAGAATCTGTCAGGTCATGCATCTGTAGTGATGTTAATCTGAAGTTTCTCCCCATTGTATGTTAAGCGCTGTTTGTCAATGCCTAACTTGTATTTTTTGTTGACAGGAATCTAGAGTAGAGAGGTAGGCTACGATTCAATTTTCACTAAACGATTTGTATTTCGCAGGTGAGGCGACGGACACCGCTGTCTACACACTGCACCCCTACCAGCCGATAAGTATACTCCAACTTTCGGTGTCCATTTTCATTTGCACTTATAATTTTGCTTAGCATTCAATGCTTGGGTCCCTGTTTGTTTTAAGGGTTTGGTTGGTTGTTTTGCAATAGTGTTGGTCAGGGTGTGGGTGTAGGCTAGGGTTTTGTTAGAGGTTAAATACTACGAAATAATTTAAGGACCAGAAGGAACAAGGTACAACAGGCTTAGAAAACAGGATGTAGGATTTTGTGATGCGATAGCTACTTAGGCTCTGCTTGGAAATACACTTAGGCTGTAGAAATGTTTGGTGGGAGACACATGGTTAGAGCTTTAATTCTTCATTTTTCCCAAGTTTTAGGCTATACAAAACCCATCTTGAGTCTAAGTGATACAGCAGACATTATACCCATGGAAATTCCCTTTCTCCCCTCGCATCGTGATTGGCTAGTGCTAGGAAAATTACGTAGTTCTGCCCCACCCCTAATTGCGCCATTAACGTAATGTATATCCACATAGGCTGGAAAAAAAAACTCAACGTTTACATTTTATACACAGACTTGAGCTGCTTCCAACATGTTTATTTAGAGTTCTTAGTTACTAGCTTCTTCCTGGGCAAATGATTGTGCTGATCTAGGTGCAACATAGGGAATTCGGTAATGTTACGCCCTACATGTGCTTTGTTCTAGTTTTGTATCCATTCCTCGTGGTTTCCCCTGTGGACATTCGGGCATCCACTGCACGGTATGCTGTGTTTTACTCTTTCACTTTCACTTTTGACTTTCTATTTCACATTCTAAGGATGCTGCGATCCGAAGGCCTGTTTTCATTAGGCAGATAACCGAAGCTTTAAGTAGGGGGCAGACAATTACCTTGTATTGTTGTAGACTGAACATTGACATTTTATGCCAACTGCCTTCCTTTTCTTTTTATAACATGTCCACCGGATAGCATAGCCTCAAGAAGGCTTCTGTTATGCATTTAATCTCTTCCTCTGTGAACTCGTTACTGTAAATTCCATATGCCCTTAGAAAAAATCCTATAACTCCAGACTTGGTCATTTCGGTGTGCTGCAACAGTGCATAGTAATCTTTGTTGGTTTTACAATAGCCAGTATTTAACTCCCTCGTCTGTTCTCCATATAGTATCTAAGAAGGCCTTTTTCTCTTCTATGCAGAAGTCAAAATTCACGTTTATTTAGAATATTGGTGTTCTAACGCAGTTACTGACAGTGTCCATATCTGTAGAAAGTTACACCCCTCCCTGTTTTTCTTCTGCAGTAGTCAGTCTCCCATGTATTGGCAAGCCATCACGGGCATAAAGTAGAGCTCATGGCAAGATAATTGTTGCCTGTATTCCTCTCACTGAAAGTAAATGTTCCGACTTTGGTATTAGTTCGATGTAGTCAGACCATCGTAAAGGCAGCTCCTCATCTTCGATGACGTCCACTGTTCGTCCTACTGCCGGCAAGGAAGAACAGTGGGCGCCAAAGATGAGGAGCTGCCATTACGTAGATCTGACTACATCGAACTAATCTTACATTCGGAATATTTACTTTAAGTGGATAGTAAAGTAGGCAACACTACGGTTTAGCTATAGACTCGCCTTATTCTGTTGTCATAGTTTGACTATACATAGGAACATAGGCTGACTATTGCAGGAGAATCCAAGGCAGGGGTGCAACTTGGTACAGATACTCGTATGTGGACGATGTGTTAACGTAATTGTGCCAAAGGACACCAATGCTCTATATAACCAGAATATTAAAATGAATGATGACTTCACAGTAGAAGTGAATGAGAACTCCATTCTTAGATCCTGTAACACTGAGGACAAACGAGGGAGCTATACTGCGTAACATAGACCATACAGGATGACTATCCATTACATATAGCACACAACAATAGGACCAAGTCTCGAGTAATCGGATTTTTGCGAGGGGCGTATATTACTAGCAGTACTGGGTTCATAAGGGATGAGATTAAATACATAATAGCTTTTATGGTATGCTATCCGGTAGGCATGTTTAAACTTAAGAATAAAATAGGCATTTAATATAAAATTGCCCGTGATCAAACTGATAGTTCAAGGTATATATGGCCCAATCTCAAAGCTTCGGTTATCAGTACGATCTTAGAGAAAGCAGGCATTTGGACTGCACCATAGTCAGGACGTAAAACAAAAGTCAATACAAAAGTGAGAGGAAGTAATAATGGGTGTAATATACAGCATATCGTGAGTGGATGGACTAGAATGTACTCGAGGAAAGTTCCGCCTTAAACACATCCCTGCCACTTCGAACCTTTAAGCGTGAGGCGACCAGTGAAGCAGTAGCCAGACACACTAGACTGTCTGGTAACACTGTGGGAGGGGAAAGGTTATGGGAGGAGGAAGGGTGGGGGAAGAGGGTGGTTGGAGGAGCTGATGGTTCCTACCCCTTCCAGCCCCACTCCTCGCAGTTACCAGATAAATGATGGTTACTGCGTCGCTACCGCTTGACTCACATTTACTTGGAAGTGGTGAGCGAGTGTATCACGCGGAACTTTCCTCGAGTTTACCTACGAGAACCAGGACGAGGACTGGACCAAAGGACAGAATACAAAGCAGGTGTACGGCATCGAGTATCTAATTCCCTTGTGATGCACAAAGATCAGCACAATCGTTTGCCCAAGTGGGAAGAAGTTGCAGCCAGTGAGAAAGATCTGAATAAACAAGACACTGGAAGCAACTCCGTGTAAAAGATGTAACTAACCACAAGGAGGGAATTTCCAGCCTATGTAGGAGAGAACTAATGGCGCAAATCAGAGGTGGGGTAGGACGACAGAATTTTCCTACAGGTAACCAATCAGAATGCTGCACAAGGAAGGCCGAGGAGGGGGTTAATTTCCGGGGGTATAAAGGTCTCTGCAGCATCGCTTCATTAAACTCTGAAGGTGGATTCTTGTAGCCTGAAACATATGGAAAACAAGGAATTAAGGATCTAATCTGCATGTCTCCGCCCACCCAACATGTGGTAGGATGGATACTTAGGCTGTGATAGGGAACAGAGCAAATAGGAAATACAGCTAGGAAACTGGATAGGTAAAATAGGATTGAAACTTGATTGGAAGCTAAAGTTAGAGGAAGCTAAAGCTAGGAGGAAGCTGTAGGTATTAGGAAGGATGGTGTAGGGAGAAAGCTGTAGGTAGTTAACTGTAGCGGTAGGGGGGTAGCTAGGGAGAGTAGTAGATGGTAGAAAAATGGAGGGTACACCTAGACGCATTAGATGGTAGGAAAGAGCGTAAATAACAGTAGATGATAGAATAGTGGAGGGTAAACTAGTAAATGGTAGAAAAGTGGAGGGTAAACTAGTAGATGGTAGAAGAGTGGAGGGTAAACAGATAGCAGTAAATGGTAGAAATGTGGAGGGTAGAATACTAAAAGTAGAGTAGAAAGCTAACCCAACCTCAGTGATGAGCCAGGCTGGATTTCTTATAGCACTGCATGTTTAGTTTCGTATCAGTGCCTAGCTTGCATTTTATTTTTAAATAGTATCTGAATCTAGGCGAGGCACACCTTTCCCACAACGCAATTAACACTTCATTTTTGCAGGTGTTAGGATGTCGGGGTCGTGAAGCTGGTGTGTCTCCGCAGTGCCCAGTCTATCTACACACTGCGTCCCTGCTGTCTTCGCTCCTGCTGTCTACACACACTGCGCCCATACCTGCTGCTAAGTATAATTCAATTTTAGGTTTCAATATTTGTTTTTTATTTAACTTTTAACCTTGAAAGATGCATAGGACTTCCCAGGCGTGGGATTGAGAGTGAGCCGGTTAGGCTTCGTTGTGCAGTAGTTTCTAGTGTGGGTGTGGGCTGTCAGATTAGGAAATAATTTACCAGGGGTCAGTAGGAGTAAGGTAAAGGCTACCAGCTAGGCTTAGCGTTAGTGGAGGATGGTTGAGTTAAGTTGGATTATTAGTCAGGGAGGCTACTTTAGATAGGAAGCTGTAGCTGTATGGGCACGGGCTGTAGCTGTAGGGAAAGCTTTAGGTGTAGGAAACGGGCTCTAGCTTTTTTCCTTTTGACAGGTAACGATATTAAATTCGTAGGAAACATATGTAGATTAGGTATAATAGGGGTACTAAAGACAAGCAGGAGGCACTTATTTTTCTGCCATGATTATCACTCCTGCGTCGTTATCTAGGTGGCTTTGGGATTTTTCTAGCACCTTTTCCTTGGCGATTTATTCTGCACTGCAGTTAAATATCCTCTGTATATTACGGCAGAATTTAGTAAGGCTTAGTATGCATAATGAATACCTAAGGAAGTGTCACGAAATCTCCCGTGTTGCCTAGAATACGGCGGTTTACTCCATTGCAGGTGTGGCGTTTGGTGGTCGTGGAAGTCTTGTATATACAGCTTGCCGTTTACCTGTTAGGATACTTTGGTAAAAGGTTCGAAAATTATCCTCGACTTATGAGGTGTAAGTATACAGGTAAGATAGAGGTGAACTTAATAAGCTCCCAGGCAGTCAGGGTGTTAGCAGAGCTCAGGTATAGTTATAAGATTAAATGAGGGAGTCAGCCAATATCGTGACTGCAGGAGATCCATTTCTGTTGCTGGTAAGTTAAGGAGAAACTTTAATTCTAAGTTATGAATGCTAAGATTTAGGAAGTATAGGTGAGGGGAAATGCAGTACATTTAGTCAAGTAATGAAATATCAGCCGTGTACGAAAATGGAAACAGAAAGGTCAGCAAAGGTTGACAGGTAACTCTTAATACTTCCATAGGTAACTAGCAATACTTCGGTGAGCAACTCTTGCAATATTTCTAACATTATCTGTAATGTTCATGGCAAGACTGAATGGAAAATACAAAGACTGGGCGGGTGAATCTGGCCAATTTAACTGCTCTGAAATCTTTGTATTGATTTTGTCTGGTCAGTGGACATCTGGAGACACAGGTTTTTTTTTTTTCTACTAGTGAGGTATTAATATATAACTAGGTGTATTAAGTCTGGCGTTGAGATGTATTAAGATTCTTCCCTTATCAGTGAGGTATGATATTGCCACCTAGAATAAAAGACCTAACTCTTTTCCTGTTTTGCCAGTGCTGCCGTTCATGTGCACAGACACTTCAACTTTTTCTCACGTAAGAAAACACGGAGGTGGAGACAGGATGTGGAGCGGTATATGAACGTGGGTGCTGGGTGCTGAGAGGAGAGCCTACTGCATTCTGGTTAAGGTGAATTTTGTTCGTGGCCACTCTCTTGGGGTGGAGTCGAGCTGCAAGGAATTGTGATAAGAGTACAAGAAAGCTCATTTTACTTCTGCCATAACGCTGCTGGCCCGAACAAGGTAAGCTTCAAAAAATCATTAATCAAACTATTTAATTTTAATCATACACTGAATTGAGTCTTTTTAGCCTAAGCAAATCTAAGCTGCTAAATACATACTTAGCGTTTTCTTTAGACTGAGGTTATTTGAGATGCAAATCGGGTCTACATCTTGACTTATTCACCTCATAACCTCCTGTCATTGGCGAAACAAAAAAAGATGTTTAAGGTATATGTATATTAATCTTCTCGCTACATAGACTTGTCAGCTTGGAGAGACATTGGGTGATGTTTATGGATTTTTTTTTCTTTACAGGTTATTTATTTTTTCTAACAACTTAAAAATCTAGTGGCTGAGAAAATGTAGAATATAAAAGAACTGGCGGATAATAGTAGGGTTAGGTAAGTTTAGCCTTAGCCCTTTGTGTCAATTTATTTTATTCTTGCTATTTAGTCGTCACTGAAGCGAGGAAAGATCATTGTAATAATTGCCTGCAATTTTATCTATTACAGAGTGACGCCGCTGGGAGATCGAGAGCTGAGGATGGGTTGTTGGCTGACTGAAGATTGGGCTAACTATCTACCTTCATCCCAACTGTTGGCAGAGAAGTTCCACCTGACTGCCTTCTACTCAACTGTTTCTTGCGCACACCTGTCTGTTTATGCCTTCTGCATGTACTAGACTGTTTCCTGTGCACAAGAACCCAGCTCCCCGTATAGCTTCTGCTCGACACTTTCTTGTGCATCAGAAGACCTAGTTGTTTGTATATGCCTTCTACTTGGCTGTTTGTGCAACAGAAGACCCAGGTGCCTGTGCTCTGCGTGGAAGACCCTCCTGTACTGCATAATATACTACTACACAAATGTTGTAGGTTAATTCTGAAAAATCTACAGATATATTAACTTTCGATTTACTGTGAAAACTAGAAACTCTGAGCTCTAATAAGATTCAGTGAAAAAAAAAATCGTCATATCTTATGACTTAACCAACTCTAGTCTCTACTCGACGTCCCTCTTAATGAACAGTTTGGTTCGTAGTGACAATGGTTTAAGTCTGCCTATCATATCATCGAGAGTGTCTCTAGAATACTTTAACTGTCTTGTGCTGTTATTTTCATAACGATAGATAGTGCATCAGTATAACAAAAATATTCATGGAATTTTTAGTGTTAAGACTATTAAATCTCAAATTGGCTAAATATCCATCACTTTCAACCCGGAAACTTAAAATTTGTTCTTGTTGCCACCTGGCGAATGCAATCAGATCGGATTTCGCTGCAGGAGTTAAATACTGTATACCAAATAGTTGCCCATTGCTAACATGCGATCTAGGTTTAAAAATTCATTTTATTTTTGTCGGAAATTACGGTAAGATTATAACTGCTGTAACAAGGCACTGTCTTCCTTGATCTTGATAGCCCGGTAGAATGACAAGAAAATCTACCCTTAAACTAAGAACTAGTAACTAACCTGTTTAACCTAACTCAAGCTTACCTAACCTATTTACACTAACACAAACTAACCTAACACTACTAAGCGTGGAGACACTGGGCTGTCATGTCTCAACTCGAAGACAGTGCACAGTACTTATCGTTGTTTTACGTCTATTCTGGTTTACCGAAAGTTATGACTGGACAGGTGGATAATATTGCGCATTACTATGGGCAACTTCTAGAACATCCAGCCTTCATTTTCTCTTGATTATTCGACTGGTAACAGCAAGGATAAAATCAAACTTGTGCTGAAAAGATTATCTGCTCACCTTTGACTAAAATTGTCATCTCCCTCTTGAATGAGATCTTCAGCAATAGATCAACATGAATAGGATTATAGTAACGAACTGCGTGATTGCAGAGCCGTAGTGTTAAATTTCACTAACAAAGCTATGTGAAAAGAGTGAAAGGATGATAATCTGGACTACGTTGAAAAAAATGTCACTCACCCATATACAGTCTTTCTACATCTTAACCACCACTTGAATAGCCTATATGTGAAAAATTAAACGTGTTTTATAAAATGTTGGATTTAATATGGAAATATAGATACAACTAGGACATGTATTGTTAATAAATACCCGAATTCTTTACCTATTTATGTACATGATTAACCTTGGTCTTACCTTAAAAACTGGGCATTTGTTATTAAGCTGAAATCACGGATATTGTCACGAGGTCTCTGGCAACCAGTCTCCCAAGTTTGGTTAAAATGGGTGAGATTCTCTTAGGCACCGAAAGGACTATTCTCTCAGCCGGAACTATTTTCATGGGGGCCGTGCAAAAGTCAGATTTTAACCAAATACTGTATTGTGTTGAAGACTTGCCCCATACCAAAACCCAGTCTCACAACAATATCTTGATCTTCACATGACCAACTCTGACCTTACCCCCAAACCTGGACGCTTTCAGGTATGTGTTGAAGTCCCGTACATTGTCATGAGGGCTCGGCCAAACCATTCGACAAGTTTGGTTAAAATCGAAGAAAAACTATTTTTGGCGCCGCCGGAACTATTCTCACTGTGGCCGCGATACTAGTTTCGGCCTTGATATAACTGATATTAACCCAATTTCGTGGGTGTCAAGGTACAGCCTATAACAAAACCTACGATTTTCCAGATTAATATTTAAATCTATATTATTAATAGTACAGCCATCTCCAAAATCAAGACTAGTCTAGTCAGTGAATGGGGACACAACAACCTTCTCATTTTTAATGCTAGTAAAACCAAATGTATGAAATTTACGTATAGACAGAATTGCCAGATTCATATATTACCTTCAATGCTACTAATATTCCCATCTCCAAAAGTATTGAAATTCTGTCTCGCATAACAATGCCCTCGGCTGGACCTCTCATGTCAGATCACTTGCTAAAACCGCCTCCAAGAAACTTGTATTACAGAGTCCGTAACTTCTTCACTGACGAGCAGTTAGCTGTACCTTGTAAGAGTCATGTGCACTCTCAACTTGAACATTGCTCACCCTTGTGGAATGGTCCGAATGGATGTGGAGAGGTTGCATTAAAGCTATATAAAATTCAGAAAGCTGTTGAAATTAATAACCCTGCTATTATAAAAACTTTCTCCCCTACAGGTAAGGAGTGTTGCCTCCCTTGCATTATTTTAGATATTATGGCAAATGCTCAGACGAAGTTGCGTCCATTGTGCCACTTCTTCATGCCTTCCCTGGTGCTACACGCCCATCTGGTAGCGCTCATGACTGGAATGTCACATAGCCATCTTGCAGAACTTCCGCCTATCAGAATTCTTTTATTCCCCGAACTGCATCTTTCTAGAAATCTCATCCCCCAGTTGTTTCCCCCCAGACTTCAACCTACAGCTGTTCAAGTCCAACTGTTAGATATTTTATGAATAGGGGACGTCAGCAATCCGGTGTATGATTTTTTTTTAATTCATTTATATTTCCTTCCATGTTCAGTTTATAAAATGGTCACAACGCATGATCAACTTTGACATTACCTCAAAACCTGAGAGTTTCAGGTACAGCGTATACTGTCGACCCGGAACCCCTAATATGTTGTCCCAGGCATACCCGTACTACCAATGTAATTTTTGGTTTACATCAGCCCTCACTGAGAGCATCCCTTCATCACATTATTACCCCGCCCTCCATTGCTTATTGATTTACTTGGTGACTCATACGTTTTTTTTCTAATATTATTGCTTTTCTTTCTGCTCTGCGTATGTTGCATCTGTTTTGATTGTCCATCCTTCTCTGCTGCCTTAGTGCCACACAGCCTCTCTAGGCTTGGTGCTAGCTTTTCTCATTATTCATTCATTCATTCACTGAGAGGAGTGTTTATATCGTATCAGAGACAGAAATGAATTTTTCAAATAAGGAGGTATGAACGAATTTCGGACTATTAATAAAATAGTCTATTTTTCCCTCCAACAGCATCTTGTTCCAAGAGGATAAAGAGCCTATAATGACATAGTATGGTTCACTGGTACTTGCTTTGGCTCCGCCCCGCCATTCAGTGGATTGTGCTCGATTTTTTTCTCTCTCTCTCATTTTGACGACAGTGACATTCTTGAATACCGTATACACTCAAGATTTACAGTAACAAAGATTAGATACAGAGTATCGTATAAGAAGCATTGGCAATACCTCTTAGAAACATCAGTGATTTTAAGGTTCTTTTTAAACCGTGAAAAAAAAAAAATCCGACCCATAACGAGGAGGGTCTGGAGAGAGGATAGTAGCAGGGTGGCAGTCGAAGCGATCGGTGCAGGCTAGACGCTAGAAAAGAATGAATGTTATGTTTTGCGCTAAATCCATTTATAGCATCTTCAGGATGAAAAAACTGGAATAAATGTGTAGCTCATGTTATAGTATGAATGCTCTCAGGGTACCCATCATCCGGAGGGGGGGCTGCCCCCCTTGGAATTCCAAAGAGTGTTTAGAACTTTCCCGGCGGTCACGTATAATTTCGGTCCTTTGAGTTACTCTGTTACTTTATGCATTTGATGAAAGTCATGTAACTCATGTAAGTATACGGTATGTCTATGCCTATTTGGAGTGTGTATTTTGATGTATTTTAATCGCTCATATATATATATATATAATTTCTTATACTGTATATTGCCTCCCCCTTACAAAAAATCCTGCGGACGCCCCTGCCCATATCCATACCACTAGTAGCTCTAGCCGCCGATAAGGAGGAAATAAGGATGCAACAGCATATATTGTAGGCAGGTGACAGAAGCCTTAAAACAAAATGAATCCGTGATAAACACGGAATACATAATGATTTCCCTGTAGAAGAACAGAAAACACCCTCTGTTAGCGACCTGCTTCCCCACCACGAATGTGATTGGGCGTGGATGAGGTGGGTACGAAGACGCAACAGAATTATAGTTAGATGACAAAAACCTTGGCAACAATGGACGGGTGGCGGAAGTGGGAGTTTACGGTTAAATCTTTCGGAAAAATAGAAAACGCAGTCTCTCTTAATGGACTACACCCTGACGATTAGTGTTTTCATTTGTGGATAATGAGGCGACAGATGGAACGTTATCTTAGGAAGGTGATAGAGGCTTTAGGGAAGAAAAAAAAAAAGTATCGGTGGTAGAAGTTAATTTCCTTGAACGCAAATTAAATGGGGGTATCTGTTAATGCCCAGCTTCCCTGCAGTTTGTGTTAAGTCGCGGAAGAAAAAGATCCAGCGGTATAAAAGGAAAGTCGCAGAAACCAGAGAGAGAGAGAGAGAGAGAGAGAGAGAGAGAGAGAGAATCAGTGGTAGACATGGCAGAGGTTCATTAAAAAAAAAAAAATGTCTGTTAATGACCCATAACTCCATCACAGATACCACTGGTCTTGGGTAAGGTGAAAAAGATGCAACAGAATTATAGAAGGTAACAGAAGCCTTGGAAAGAATGAATTGATGACAAAAAGGGGGAGACTGAAGGTTGAACAAGCATGCATACCTTCCTTGCACAACTAATCAAGGAGTCTGTGGCAAGATGTGGAAGATTTTGGGAAGATTTATTTATAGAGGGTTAGAGAGTGGGTTGGGTGAGGGTACAGCCGTAAAATTAAGGGAGGTGAAGGGGTACGATGTGGAGGGAGAAGAGAGTTGTAGTAATGAAAAATTACTGGTTGTAGAAGAGCAAGAGTGGAGGCCGGTAATAGACCCATACATTTATCTTCCATTGATATGTTTGTTTGTGTGTGTGTGTGTGTGTGTATGAGAGAGAGAGAGAGAGAGAGAGAGAGAGAGTGTGGATAAAAAAACGAGGGTGTGACGAGACAAAAAAAAATTCCATAAAGATAAAAAAAAAAACGCTAGAAAGAAGCTGAAGAAAGNAGAGAGAGAGAGAGAGAGAGAGAGAGAGAGAGAGAGAGAGAGAATGTGGATAACAATACGAGGATGTGACGAGACAAAAAAGTATTCCATAAAGTTAGAAATAAAAGTCCTAGGATGAAGCTGAAGAATGAAGTGGAAACATGAATACGAAGATAGAGAAGCTGTTTTGGCGGAGAGGAGTGACGGTGAGGTGTGACAGTGAAGTTTGGAGCATATATTTTTATGTGCCGTACTCCCGCTGGCATAGGAGACTTCGTAGCACCATTCCTTGAGCGATTTATTTTGCCTACTGAGCCCCAATGTAATCTTGAATGTTACTGATCCTAAAATATTTACCTTTAACCCCTAACTCCCAGAGCTCCTATGCGAGGGATTTTGCTGGAAGGGTGCTAGGCGTACCGCCCTCTGCCTGTAGGCTCATAGTCGCGAAACTCATAGGTCTCTACTGCGGGGTTCCCTTTTTTATTAAATTTTGAAAATGCCTAGTTCCGTCCCATATCGGGGACGCGGGTCGCAAAGAGGTTAAACTGTGAATTAGAAATCTAGTAGACCTATACCATCCCGTTAACCTCATGTGATTTTCTTCGACTCACAGAACCTACAAAAAAAAAAAAAAGTTCAAAACCAAAAGTTCAATGTATATTTGGCAAAACAAATCGATGATGGATATGTGCTACGAGGTCTCCTGCTTCAGCAAGAATACGGCTCTTTGTCATCGCCAGCTTGGACAATTTCTGGTGCCAGGTAAGTAAATGAGAAACAGCGAAAGTGTTACCTGAGTTGGGACGGAGTGTGATAAGATATAAAATAAGGCACTGTGGAGGTCTCTTGTATGTGGTTGTGGTGTAACTAGACAATCAGGTAAATAATATATAGTTCTTGTTACCCCCATAGTCAGCAGCACACCACTCAGTAGACATGGCTCAGTATTATTTATAACTGTACAGCAATAATATCACCTGTGATTGTATATTCTGGGCATGAAAAGTCGGGGGAAATAACTCATAAAATGCTTTCAGATACGATAGAGAATGTCTTTAAGATAGACTGAGAATGTCTTGTAAAGGTGGAGTGGTTTGGCGCGTGGCAACATAGGCGTGCATGCAAAAGCTAGGGTGGAACGTCCCCGCCTAGCCAGGGACAACAAAACAATAATATCCCACCATGACCCAAATTCTCGCTGGTTTTGAAGACTTCGTTATGGCTCTTTCTTGGCGATATATTTTGCCAAATGCCTCTTACTGTCCTCTTGTATGTTACTGATTAACTGTATGTAGATATTAAAAATGATGTACGCAGCAAACTAGAGGGTACTGAAGTACAGTTTGCAAAATTAACCTCTAAAGAGGATGTGCTACGAAGTCCTCTATCCCACACTCGACTGGCCACTGTAAGTCTTCTAGGTGCTTTGTGTGGAATTCGTAGGCTACCTAGTGAAAATTTTGATTGATTTTTTTTCCCTTCAATCATTACAATTAGGTGGATAAATGTCGACCTACAGGTAGCCGACACAGTAGCCGACACAGTCTTTTAACCCTTTCACTGGCTGAGGTAAATTTGTTCTCTTAGGAAGTATATTCTGACTACCTGCATACGCTTTACTGCAAATGAGAAAAGGACTGCCAGAGAAAGTGTTTCTAAAGTATATTGCCGTATTTTACATTGAAGGGTGGCAGGGAGGGGTCCTCAGTCAGATCGAAAAGTGAGATGTGCGTCTCGAGCCATGAAGTCCGCAAAGAGGAATCCGCTTTTCTGTGTCTTTTTCTTTTTCTAAGTAAATCAATCTCGTTCAGACCGCAGTGTGACTGTGATGAGAGCTACAAGAGACCCAATTCAGTTTTCCCAAGTCGCTTCATAATCGAATGTCATGTGAGTAACTTGATACTGGAGCATGTGAGTAACATATATTGGAGACGACTTGAAATAGTCATGTATTGGACATTACCACAAAGAATTTAGTATCACTGGAATCGTGAAATTTATACTATTGTACTGACTACATAAATTCCCCCCTTCCCATGCCTTCCTGAGGCTCGTCGGTCTTTGCATACAACACTTCAGCAATAGCCTGCACATATTTTCTTCAGAAATTAGTGAAATGTAGAGAAGTTTATAATCTCGAGAAACTTTAGGCTGAAAGAGTTGAAAGTAATCGCAGGTCAAGGCCAAACACTCTTCCCGATGAGAGAAAAACTCGGATAGCGAAATCTTATTTATTATTATTTATTTTTTTAAACAGTTAAGTTAATCTCGTTCGTCTATATACGCATTCCAGCTACCTGTGCTTTACAAGTCCCCTCAGCCGGTTAAACTCATTTGGATATAGAAACAATAAGGAATATTACTAAATTTGACAGGAACCCTCAAACGGTTAAAACTTTATGAATAATTGGAAGGTTATTCACAGATACCTCCTGTGTATTTTGAGTCCAAGAGGGGTGGGGAAGGGCTGAGTCGTCATACCTGTGGCCATGAGCTGGTGCTCATGACGCGTGGGTGGTGGTGGTGGGTAGTTTTTATAGTGCCTTTGGTGGTGGGCAGGACATGTTTATGGAAGGGCCACAAATACACTTACCCATACCAGAATTATCCACACCTGGCTATGGTTCAAACTGAGCGCATTACTAACCACCAGCACTCAAGAAATTATTGTCAGTCAGTCTGTATGTTTACCTATTCTTCTTCCTGTCTTCCTGTCTTTGTATCTGTCTGCCTGTCCATGTTTACGAGAGGGGCATGAATACACTGCCAATCCCAAAACTATCCTCAGCTGCTCATGATTCAAACTGAGCGAAGTACTACTAACTAGCAACATTTAAGAAATTGTTGTCAAACTTTCTGTCCACCCACTAGCATCTTTATCTCTACGTATCTTTCTGTCTGCGTATCTTTCTATCAGTATCTTCTTTTATGAGGCGTGCACAAAAACTTACTCCATAACAAAATTACTTAGAGGTGGCTACGGTTCAAACGAAGGGCATTATTAACCAGAAATACTTTGGAAATAACTGTCTGTTGCTCTGTCTGCCTGTCTTTGTATCTGTCTGTCTGCTGATAAATGGCACGGTCATTCTCTCGATGATATCCTTCTCGTACAGCAGGGAAAGAAGGTTGTTGGTTCACTGAAAGCGGTGATGAGAAATAGGGACGTGTGTATGGAAGTTAACAAGTCACTGCATGATAGTAATGTGATCCCTACCCTGACGTATGGAAGCGAGGCGTGGACCTTGCTAGAGCGGAACAAGTCAAGAGTGAGAGCAGTGGAAATGAGTTACCTGAGAGGAGCATGTGGAGTGACATGGAGGGACAGGTTGATGGATGAAGAAGTGAAAGAACGTTGTGGGGTGGATGTGGATTGATTGAGAAGATTAGGAAAAATACACTAAGGTGGTTTGGACATGTGGAGAGAATGGAGAATGAAAGACTGATTAAGAGGGTGTATGTGGGTGAAGTGGAGGGAGGGAGGGAGAGGGGGAGACCGAGAATGAGGTGGAGGGATGGAGTTCAGAGGTATACGAGGGAGGGGGGAGTGAGTTGTGGGGGAGGGCAGTCAAATGGTGGGTGACAGAGCCACTTGGAGGCGTTTTGTCTGCGGCCACCCTTTGCGGGATTTGGGCGTCGGGCTATAGATAGATAGATAGACAGACTTTTTCCTCCTCACCACAACTCCCCTCCTTCTATACCCACAGCATCTATATGCATCTCTTCTCTCCCTACAAGTATAGCACTTTCTTACTTCCCAGCATCTTTCCCGTAGTCCTTTCTCTCCTCACATACTCCCCACAACCATTTCCCCTTCCCATGTCCACCGCCATAGCCCTGCCCTCCCCTACATCCTTTTAATAGTCTCTCCTCCTCCCAATTTCCTCTCCACCTTCCTTCCCACATCTTCCTCATGCCTTTCTTCCATAGCCCTTCCCTCCTTATAGGTCCTTCATCTCACGAATCTTTTTCCTCCCCATGCTTCTCCTCCCCACCCGCCTCTCCCCCTTCCTTCCCTGGTGGTAGTTCTTTTAACGTGACTCACGAGGTTATAAAAAGTTCTAGGCCCCGAGGGACGACACGTGTAGAGATCCACCGTCACTTGCTTCATTCCCCCACGCTACCGGTACATACAGTAAATCCACATGTTACCACACTGCTGCACATATCCTCACATACCCCATTCACGTCGTCACAGATATTCACATTACTTCAACTAAATCAACCATTACTCCTCTTCACTCCTGCCAAGCGTGAATCTCAGACTCACACTCAAGTCACACACCTACACCAGACCCTTTCTTAGCACACATACGTCAGTGCGAAGGCCAGTCGTAACCTCAGTGTTTACAGTCACAATCGATGGTCAACAGTTCATTCACACAATGTTATTTTAAGCTTGCCAAAGCTATGCTCTAATCACATTAACCATAAACATGACAAAGTTCTCGAAAAACATAGCACATGACCTTTAGTATAATGGTAGAATGTACACAGACCTTCACGAAGAAACGAAAGTATTTCCAGTCAAGAACCAGACGAACGGGAGAGCCATATTATCCAAATAGTCCACTGCTAAAGCACAAGATCCGTCCAAACCTTGTACCGTAACCTCAATGCTACATCATCTCCATCCGCAATAGAAAAAAAAATTGTACTTCTCAGAACTGTCCCGAAAACATTCCATCCACCGCCCAACAGTGCACTACATAAACATATACAAGAATACATGGCCACCGCAGACATCTAGAATCTTCAGCCAGACAATATCCCTCATGAACCTTTTCCAAAAATTCATCCTGCAGAGACTGCCCTTCCCAGAGAGACGGGAGTTCACCTATCTAACCTTCGCTGTGGCCATCACCCATATCTGCTTCAGTACCAACACAGAATTCAACTCACAAATAACCCACTATGCCCTCACTGTACTGCCGCCCCTCACAGCGCAGCACACTTCTACCTCATACACCTCACTCTCAAAACACAGGCAATCCTTCAACTTAATCTCAGTAGAAAAATCCCTGGAAGTGCCCGGCTGAAGTGGCTAGATCTCTGCAGTCACTTGGATCTGCATGCGCTAAGCAAGGGGCCAACACCACCACACCCAAGACACACCTTGCCATATACCCATACCATCTCACACACCCACACTACACCACACATGCCACAGCACCCCACATTTTCCCACACCATCCAACCTGCACATACACCCACTGTCACTATGAACCTTTGCCAACCCCACACCAGGCAATTCATACCACCTCCATACCACATTGTCCATATCCCTAATACCAGATTTTCTCTTCCCTCTCACCAGTCCACTCGTACCAGTTAAAATAATACCACCACACGTACACCACCAAGCCCACAACTTA
>JAGKTI010000366.1:88215-99311 GCA_018397915.1 Birgus latro
AATCATACACACACACACATACACACACACTATTTTTATATATGACCACTAACACCACCAGACTATTCCAATATCAACAAACAATATATATAGCCTACCTCTAAACAAACACTCCTCATTAACATCACTACCAACACCAGTCCATACCAGTCACACCAAAATTAAAGCCTCCCACACCACCATCACGCAAAATGTCACTGATCACAATCTGTACAATTAACACCACCACTGACATCAGCCTTTACTATTAACACCACCAACCCATACCATTGATACACTTAACCCCAGACCACACCACTTACGCCAGACCACACAACAAACACCACTAACACCAACAACGCACAGGTAACCCAAATAAAGAGATGGTAATTAAAACCCTGGCAGAATAAACGGATAAAAATAACCACCTCCGTTACATGATACCTTTTGCATTTAATCTCTGTTGCTTCCAGACGATTTCATTCAGCTAACGAGGGATCTCTGGCAGTCAAGGGGTTTAGAAAAAATCTTTACTGACTACTCCAATATCATGACGATTTTTTTTATTGTTCCTATTTCCTCCAGACGATTTTACTCAGATTAGGAAAGTTTTCGTACTGATGAGGTTGGAAGCAATCTCTGTTAACTCCTTCACTAGCGGGATGTGTTATATAGAGACCGATATTTTTATTCGTGCTACAGACAAGTAGATTTATTAAGCTAACGCCTCTCGTAGAGAAGAGTCTAGTGATAAATGAGAAAATGAGACGAGGACGATAGTTTACCTCCTTAGTGGCAAAATAAACAAATAAATAAGTGCAGAAACCAACGCAAGCATTCTAGCATAAAGAAAATCCGGCAAGCAAAATGGATGACAAACACAAAACTAACAGAATCAATAAACGCAGGAATAAGTCAAAACAAACGAAAATATAGTCACATAAATAAGTTATAAAAACAAACAAAATGCAAAGGGGACAACACAAATCAAAACAGGAAAAAAAAAAAAACCGGAGTAAAGAAAGTAGAAAGACAAATGAACAGTAGGCTACTAACGAAACGATCAAGATGACAAACGAACAACCCAAGTGAAGCAAAAAATAAAAAATAATAATAAAATAATAATAATAATAATAATAATAATAATAATAATAATAATAATAAAAACAAAAATGAAAACCAAGCTCAGTAACCCCCAAAACAATTACTGACTATCAAGCAGAAACAACAGAAGCAGAGAAAAAAAAATTTATATTCAAACTTGCCTCATAATGTGTTGCAATCACCCGTCTCTTTCGGGGATCAGGCAGAGAGGATAGATCACAAATCTATATCACCACTGCCTGAGCTGCCTAACCACACACCACATTCACCACTGCCTCACCCGACCGAACTGCCTAAGCACACCACTCACGCCACTGCCTCACTCACTCTGCCTGGCCTTGTGCAAAGGCAGACACTGGCTGGCACACCCGTACTCTACCACCCCGTCTTGCACACTGCATTACCCTTACGTTACCCAGGCCCTGCCTCAGTGCCACCATGCCTAACCCCCACTACCCTGCTTACCCCTTCACTACTCTGCCTCACTCTCAATTTCACTGCCAACCTTCTTTACATCCGTCTAAAGCTACTCTTCCTTATACCCTGCCTCACAACCACGCTTCATCAGCCGAGTTTCACCTTTCCTGCCTCACCCCTGGACTCTTCCACCCCACTTCACACACTACCTACCCTCCACCAACACCCATACTCACACACAGCACTGCTTCATACCCGACATTTACCACTCCATCTCACGATCTGCCTCACCCCGACTACCCTCTACCTCATCTTACCCTCAGCTTCACCATTACCTTGCCTCACACTCTGTCGCCCCACCCCACTCTTGCCCTGCCTGAACAGCCATGCCTTACTGCTACCCTGCCTCACCACCACTCTTCCTCGCTCCCACTGACCTGCTGCACTCTGTTTTACTTCTATCCTGCCTCACACTCAGACTCTGCCACCCTGTCTCACACTGCCTTACCTCCACCCTGTCTCACCCTCGGTTTCACCACTCCCTGACTCACACTGAACCCCTACCACTCCGCCTTACACCTTGCCTCTCCCCCAGCACCCTACCCCACCCCTACCACCCTGCCCTTTTCCTCATTTTCACCACCCCATACCCAGTCCCAACCCCTCCGTCTCACATCCTTCCTCACCCCTACTATCTTACCTCTGCCCCTGCCTGAACCTCGAACACTGCCACCCTTATTTACAAACTGCATCACCCTCTTATCACCGCTTCCTGCTTCACACGCTGCCTTGCCCCCACCAACACCCTGCCTAGCCCCCACGCCGCTGCCTTACCTTGAGTTTCATCGCCCCCTGCTTCACAGTGTCACCCTGCCACACCACCACACATCCTCACACCCTGCTACACCACCACACTTCCTCACGCCCTGCTGCACCATCACACTTCCTCACACCCTGCAACACCACCACACTTCCTCACACCCTGCTACACCACCACACTTCGTCATACCCTGCCTGAACATCATACTTCCCCACACCCTATCATACCACCAAACTCCCTCGTACCCTACCTGTATGCAGTTCCCCACACCCTGTCTCACCGCCACACTTCTTCAAGCACTGCCTCACCACCACACTTCTTCATATCCTGTCACACCATCACAATTCCTTACACCCTGTCACACTACCACACTTCCGCATGATTTACCTCACCACCTCCCCGACTGATGCCCCTTTCCTTTCACAAGTTACTTCCCTAAAAAGAACTTTGGTCCTTCTGAGATTTGCAGTGAAAGGAAGAGATATGTAGGGCAGCATAAGACATTCAAGATATCATGAAATAATCTCGGGTACAACACCAGATAAACATTGTTAATACCAGCTACCAGCACCAACACTCTTTCCCTTTCAGCTGTCCTATAAGGTTCACTGTACCAGTCACATGTACAGTATGCTGTTTTATTTCCATCATACTCCCTTCTCACGCATCTGCAGATCCCCACCTCCTCAGCACCTAACATGTAATTCAAAACATGCCATTCTAAATCATACTTCCGCAGGTTATCGCCAGTCTCACCATTTCCTCACCACCCACGTCGCGTTTATCACATTTACACGCATCAGAGAATACAAATGAAAATGATATCCATTCGCATGCAGTGAAATATATTGATGATGGAATATACTCGTATATGATGGTACCGTTGTGGATGGAAATATACACTACATATTATAACCTTGAGTGTAACTCTATTACTCAGTGATTATTACATAATGGCTACTTAATTCGGCAACTTAATACACCACAAGTTTTAAAGAGTAACGATTCCGTAAATATAACTGAAATTTAAGAAAATGCATGAGAAGCAATAAATAATAAACATATACATACAGGGATGATGCTTATACTGTTGATTCCGAAATCGTCAGGGCCGAATCGGAACCAAAACACGCTCAGCTGACAGTGACTTTATATGTGTTGTAATACTACTTATAAGCTGACTACTTCTACTTGAGAGGAGGAATCACCTGTAGCAACACAAAACCATGTTTAAAAAGCCGTCTGCGAAAGGTAAAACAGAGAAAATAGGTAACATAGGACTTCTTTTCGGATAGGTAACGTTAGGACTAGTGAGTGATTTCCAACCCCTGTTAGTTTAATTTACTGGTATACTATAAGAGAAATAGAAAGTGATGTTAGATTACATGCTTGATAATCGCCATACAAGCGTCAGGAATCCCAGTCATCAGTCTCAGGCAAGGAACTAACCACAGGCGTTCAGGGTCGTAGTCTAAAGTTTATGCAGTATATACTATGTATACCAAATCCAAGTACACATCAGATTTCTTTTTCCTGCCTGAAAGTTCAGCAGGTTGGACACACCAAATGAACCCAAACGCTGCATGATAGTGACAGGGACACTTTGACTGATGCTTCCATTTATTAATGACTTGGAGAGTGGTTACTGAGTTGGGGTAGCTTCCCCATTATCAAACATATTGTATAAAGCAGCCTTAAGATGGACGAGAATGGAGCACAGCCTTTATTAATGTATAGGGTAGGGTGAACAAGATTCAAGAAGCTTTCACCAGCTGACTTTTAACCATTTGATTTGGCTAATGCATATGAATACCGAAGTATTTCCAATATTCACATTTTTAATTTTTATCAGTGATTCCAGAAAAGGGGTGAGTATGTTTTACATTTCTTGGGTGTTATGATTAGAGCTTATCGTTCTCATTTACCACTTTATTCATAATGCAGTTTTTTTTTTTTTTTTTAATGTGTCCGACTCTGGGCAAAGGCTTCAGGCCCTATTCCTAAGTCCCAGTGGTCTTCCTTGGGGCCCAGTAGTCCTCCTACATCTCCACATGTCACCACTTCGGCGCTAACACCCACCATCCATATTGAATACATGCTAGGGCTGTCTCATACAGGACTGGTGTACTGGTATTAGCGGGGGTACTTTTATAACATGTCGGCGGGTCATCTGGTAGATCAGAAAAGTCTGCTTTTTAAGAAATTCAAAAATTCAAACTGTTCCCTTCCCCAGCCGGGATTCGAACCTGGGTCCATTGGGACTGCAGGCCGCCTCTCTACCGATTTAGAAAATATTATTGTTTATAAAGATTATTTGTTAGGACATTGGTAAAAAATGATTGCCAACAATTTTCTGAGTGCTCATTTTTCCTGTGACAGACTTTAAGTAATGCAGTAGCCTGCCAGTAATGTGATGTACCTATATGAATATTTTTGTAATCTTTGGAGTCTCTTGTCACAGCAAGTATATACATAATGAAGAGGGCATTTGCAGTTTTAGACCAAGTTAAACCTTTTGGTGTGATGATGTTTTTTTTTATTTTATTCATACAATCTTTGGGCAAAAGACTTTTCAGTTGGGAGGCATTAGTTTTAGTCTTAATTAATCTACTTACTGCAAAATTGTCCACTGATTAAAGCCACTTGGTGATAGCAAGACTTATGTATAAACTGCAACCTTAGTAAGTGCCAAGGCTCATTCAGTCATCTTAATAATTAAGTAGTTTTTAGCAAAACAGTGTACCTGTGATATCTGTACCACCTCTGTCGTATGTCATAGGAAAGCTTTTTACTGCATATGATATTTATGCTTTTGTAATTGCAGAACAAATGAAAGCCAATGAGAGGCAGTTGCGCAAAGTTGGCCGAGATGTGGAGCGTGATCGTCGAGAACTGGAGCGGGAAGAGAAGAAGCTGGAGAGTGATATTAAGCGTCTGGCCAAGACCCCTGGCAACAAGGAAGCTGTTGCAGTCTTGGCCAAGCAGTTGGTCAACATCAGGAAGCAGAAGACCAGGACGTATGCAGCCAATAGCAGGGTCAGTGAGGGAGGCCTTATGATGAAAATATAAATTTACCTTTTACCATCTTGTTAGAGATGCATCATGGTCTGTTGGTAGAATACTCAAATTGGAGTGATAGCTGTGCCCTATGCACAGTGTTTCAGATCCCCTTGAGGTACATAGAGGTTTTCAGTGAAATAAAATCCAACCAGTATAGTAACTAGGTTAGTATTGAACCCCTAGCTGTTTTGGTTTGTGGTAGCATAGCCACAGACCCTTACACCCCAGAGGGGTAATATGGAATTGAATGTTTTTATTAGCTCTTGTTACCATATTAGAAACAGTCGGGGATTTTTTTTTTTTTTTTATGGTACAGCACCAAGGATGTGTAATTTTGGGTATGGGTGAAGTTACTTGGTTCAGGGGAATATTTTTTTAAAATCTGCAGTTCATTTCATTTTTTGTTTTTGAAGACTTCAACATGCTTGCATGCATTGACCTTGGTCACTTAATGGCAGCTCTCCATGCTGCTTGATCTCAGGCAGCTTCCCTATTTAGTCCCTTATCCCTGAGGTCACACTCAGTGACCTCGTCCCAGGTCTTTTTCAGTCTTCCTCTTGCTGCCCTACCTCTAACATTAATGCATCTCACTTTCTGCACCCAGTTATCATCCTTCACCCTCTACACATGCCCAAACCATCTCAATCTACCTCTCCTCATAACAACACCAGTACACTCCAGTCCCATCCTACCTCTCAACTCTTCCTTTGTAAACCTAGCCCCTCCAAGCCTCACACTCAGGGATGCACTGCACATCCACCTCCCTGAGGTCACACTCAATGACCTCATCCAAGGTCTTTTTCAGTCTGCCTCTTGCTGCTCTACCCCCAACATTAACGCTTCTCACTTTCTGCACCCAGTTATCATCCCCCACCCTCTACACATGCCCAAACCATCTCAATCTACCTCTCCTCATCACAACACCAGTACACTTCAGTCCCATCCTACCTCTCAACTCTTTCTTTGTAAACCTAGCCCCCCCAAGCCTCGCATTCAGGGATGCACTGCACATCCACCTAATCATTGCAGTGTTTATCCATTATTCAGTCCATTTTTTTGTAGTCAGGAATGTAGGAGCCCTGAGCTTGGCTATTTAGCCCTGACATTTAATGTGGATGTGATTGTACACTCATCCCTGAATTTGTTTAATGTGAGCTCCAACCCCAAGGTGTAGCTAAGCATTTATGAATCACATTTGGTTAGAGTGCCTTTTGCTCACTGGACTATGGATTATTCCCACTTAACATAGCATATGCCTTGTCTTGCAGTGTAGAATTTCGTATAGGCATTTTTACTCATAATTAATGTTCATGATGGTAATGCAGATGCTTTTTCCAGATATCATCAGTGGCTGCCCAACAAAAATCTATGCAAGCAAATGTAAAGCTTGCTGGGGCCATGGGTACAGCCACAAAAACAATGGTTAATATGAACAAGATCATGAAGCCAGAAGATGTTGCTAAGAATATGAAAGAGTTTGAGATGGCCTCAACAAAGCTTAATATGACTGATGAAGTCAGTAAGTATTGCAGATATTTTTGTGGCCTGGTGTAATGAATGAGGTTTTGTGAATTGATTGCTTAGAATATTATGAACCCTTTCTTTTGTGTTTGAGCGTATATACCACAACAGTTCTAAAGAATCATTTAGTGAGCCAAATTGCTCCTGAAAATTAATTTACTACAATGTGATGTAAATTCACCGATTACAGGTATTCCATGCTCATTAATATATGTTATGGTTAATGTTACTTCAGTTTAATGTCACCATTTTTACCCTCCACCTGACAGTTAGAGGAGGGTGTTGTTATCACTGGGATCAATAAGTGTCCATCTAAGAGTTGGGTGGCAGGCCAGGAAATGAGATTTTGTTTCCAGGCCAGAACTTCTGAAAGTGTTCACTGTAATGAAAGTTTATGTGTCTTATAGTGAAGTGGTGCCTTTTTAAGGTCTTAAGTAGTTTTTTTTTTTTTTTATACGAGTATAATGAAAAAGTAGAAAAAAATATTTTTTTGTTTCCAGACTAGGAAACACATGTATATGTGTGAATATGCCTCCTGGTGTGTTTTGGTAGTTAGCTTGCCATGAGATTATATGATTATATGAAATTGCAAAAATACATAAAACTGATTATTTTAATGCATTCTTCTATTAAAACTTTCTAACTATTATACCCGGGAGGCAGAAATTGTACATGATAAATGATTTTATGAATATCTAATTATGTATGAAGTATCATGACTGTACCTGTTATGTAATCATAAAAAATGGCTGCCTAAATGAAAAAAAGCATGGGTCATAATTTCCTCAGATCTGCACATTTCATTATTAGCATGGATAAACTACTTAAATTTTTAAGTTTTAATGTCTCTGTGTTTCACAGAGGAGGGGGGGAGGGTTAGCACCATTATGCGCTTGATTAGGTGTGAAGGGAGGTAAGGGGTATGTGCTTGGTCAGATGGAGAGTTGCAACAGCATAGCATTGCCTCTTTTTTTTTTTTATGCCTTCTCTGGTTAATGATACTCATTTTTATGTAAGAAATAAGTCAGAGAGACAAAGTTCAGATAATTAAGAATTTTGTGCTCTAAGTTGAAAATAATTGAGTTATATGTGAGTAATGTTGTGGCATTGCTGGGAGTAAATGTAAGTGCAGCTTGGCATGGGAAGTCTTTACCAATACATTACTCCTGATTGGAATTACATGGCCAGTAAACCCCAGCCACCCATCTGATGTAAGCCGTTATGGGCCTCATCTAGTCGAAATCCCTTAATCCACTAGACCACCAGGTGTCTGTTTAGTTATAGTAAATTGTTTCCTGGGCTACAAGGAACCATTTGGCTTGTCACTCAGTGTAAAGGCACCTGAGGGTCTCTTACTTTGAGTGAGTAAATGTTGGATGCCCCCTCCTGCCATCAGACATATTAATGAAGGAGAGTTTCGAAGGTTACTCATGAATTTTTTACAAGCCTGGTTTGAAGTATTGTTTATACAACAGTGCTAATGTTGAATATAATGCACTGTAGCAATTTTATCAAAGTTAATTGGTTAATCATGCCTTTCTTTTGTTTTCTCCTAATTTTTTCCTCAGTTAATGACACTCTTGACGATATCTTGAATGAAAGTGGAGATGAAGAAGAAAGTGATGCAATTGTCAACCAAGTGCTTGATGAAATTGGCATTGAAATTGGTGCAAAGGTATGTACAATCCTTAACACCAATTAAATATCCTATTTATATTTTTTCCCCGTTTAACCCAAGGTTTTTTTTTAAACATAGTGGGGTAGATAATTTAACATAATCAGATAAAATACCAAATACAGTACCTCTTCAGGCTGAAGAGGATAATGGAGACCATGTTAGTCTCAAATGACATAAGCGGGAACCTAATGCAAAGTATGTCCATGAGCTGAAGATGTTCGAGGATGCTGGAGTGGAACTGTAGGGGATGTTAGATAATTGTTACCAGTAAATACTTAGTTGTAAGCTTGCAAGGTGTTGATAGAGGTTTGGTTTGTGATTTGGGAATATTTGTGCTGAGGGGTGTGATGACTGAGGTACGGTATTGGGTGAAGCAGTGCTGTTATAGCCACTGCTGCCTGTTGTATTTTGTGGGGCTGTTTCCAGAGTTGAGCCTGCCAAAGGATTCCTCAAAATGGAGTGGAGGGCAAATCCCACTGAAGTAAAATATGTAGTGCTCACAGATTTCGTTAGTAAAAGTAATGAAGCCGAGAATATTGAGACTTGAAAGATGTGTGAAGTGATAGCTAGCCCCTTTCACAGAGTACAGTACCATGTTCAGTAGTTTTCTTACCTTTACATTTCCTTTTCCTGATATAATTATCATACCTATCATTTATTGGCTAGAAAGAGGGTTAGCATTAGGATGATGATGTGGTTTGACTTTTCTTTTTGTCAAATATTTTAGTTTTATTATACTATAAATCCTCATAACATCACCTTTCTCGATGTTGTTCGTTAAGTCTGCAGTAAATTAAAGAAATATTGCATATTAGAGATCCATTACTTCTGTATAGCTGATTTGTCAGTTTCCCACAATTTACATCTTCAGTTGCAAGGGAATGTTATGATATTTCAATAAATTGCTGATGCAGAATGAAAACCACCTATAGTGGGAAAGGTTTGTGCTGTAGGTCAGGAGACAGCTTGACCCTATGAGAGATTGACCGAGTTTGTGGTGATGTGCAGGTTGCAGGTGCACCAGCTGCCAGGTCTGAGACATTGGGTGAGACCAGCCGAGGCCATGTGATGACCGACCAGGAGCTGGAGGAATCATTAGCCAAACTCAGGGCCACCTAACTTACCCTTACCCACTCCCCCATTGTGCTCTCATTTGCCTTAGTACCAGGTAAGTTTATTGACCATTTCATTCAAGCCTTTTTCCATTCATCATCTTATCCAGTAGTGCCATATCAGAAATGTTGGGGTTCAGGTGCTAGGCTGCTCAGTTCACACTCAGCTGTTAATATCAGCGATTAATTTATTAGATAATTGTTGAACTTGATATATGTCATAGTTCCATATTGATTAACATAATGCTGATAGTCTAATGCATTGATATCACAGATGAAGATGATGATTTAACCAGATGGGAAAACCTACAAAAATTCTTATGGTGTATAGCAAGTATGATTGGTGCAAAGTTTATTCTTCCATAGTTGCTGGACAGTTTTGAAGTAAACCTACCTGACATCCTCCCTGGGTCATGGTGAGACTGATTACTGGAGTTTCATGTCTTTGTACTACCTTCAGACTGGAGACACTGCTTCAAAATACCAGCAATGTCTGATTGGTGTTGTTGGTATCATGATGGTGCTTTTCTTTTAAGCTGTTGATGGATTTTTTTTTTTTTTTTTCCTGACACCAATTTGGAAACTTTTGTTGATATCATTAGTTAATTACCAGGATGGAGACAGATTTTTATCAGTATTGCATTTTCTTAAGATGGTTTGGTACACAGAAACAATTTTGTGGAATGTCTATAATTAAAAGATAATGGATGTATTATTTAGGACACATTTGCATGTGAGAAACAGACAGTTATAAAGTATGCTGCAGACATATAAAGGCGAAAGTATAGGTTAGCTATGCTAAGCTATGTACTGTGCTGTACTAGCTGTGCAAAGCTGGAGTGGGTGACAGCTTTAGTATTCCCACTTTAAAGGATATGTTTCAGGTACTGATTACCAGTATCACTTGAAAAGTCAGAAACTCAAAATATATTTGCAATTTTAATCATGCAGTTGTGCCCTGATACATTGACTGCTGTAGAATTTTGTTATGTAAAACACCATGATTAATAAAACATCTCACCTACAGTGAGGTGTAGTGTTGCTCCAGTGTCCGTCCATATATATACTTGTGTACTGTATTAGCATGTTGTAGTAGAGGTTACCCTCATTCATCAGTATAATTGTGTTGGCTGCTTCATTGTTAATTGCAAAGCCTGTATAAAATATTACTGTACTTGCTTATTATTTTGCATACAGTACATAATACTACAGAATATCTTTGCTAAATATTTTCCTTTTGAAAACCACCAAGTTCAAGCTGATTTCTGAACTGTGAGTGTGAACTCATTGCTGTAGTGAATAGACCCACATTGAACATTTCCCTGCCTACTTTAATAGAGTTTTTTTTTTTTCCATTCTCTCTCTCTCTCTCTCTCTCTCTCTCTCTCTCTCTCTCTCTCTCTCT
>JAGKTI010000366.1:99402-143594 GCA_018397915.1 Birgus latro
CACACACACACACACACATTGCATGTGCAAAAAGAAAAAAAAAAAGTTTTGGCATATGGCGTAAATCTTTCTTATTAGCAACTTGACACAGTTGTTGGTGCATCTTGACAACTTGATTGCATTCTGGGGCAACAAAGCTTGAAAAATCTTATTGATAAAATTTTATCCAATAAAATGAATTTTAATCATGAAAGATTATTGAGCTTCATGATATACAAGTTATTAGTACCTGTATATGTATATTAATCTTTATGTGCTGATATATGACTACTGAAATTGTTGCATTTATGATTATTGTGGACAATACAGCAGTTATTTATGAATTTTGCCTGTGAGTATTAATATGCTGTAGGAGGCTGACCCAGAAGATTTTGTTGGCTTCAATACTACCATATATTAAATGGAGAGTAAAGCAGCAGAAGTTTCATACAGCACTGGCATGCTCTACAACAGTCTCAATTGATCCCAGCCTCATTTAAATTCCTACATTGAAGAGAAGTGGTGAAGGGCCCTTGGGAGAGAAAATATGTAATGATCCTCTCTGGTTGTACAGTATTCTTTGTCTTTTTTTAAAGTCATATTTTGCATTTAGTGTTGTTGCTTGTGACAATAACTCCATAGGTCACTTTAAGCTGATTGTATCAGTTAATTCAGAGTTTTGTGAGACAGTGTGGTTACTTCAGTCACAATGAGTTATAATACATCTCATGCAGAGCATGAAATTCACTTACTATAGACTTTTACCATGCTTTAACCTAAATTATTATTCACAATGCAGGTGACTATTTAACTACTTTAACCACAGAGGTATGCACAGGCTGCTGGAATAGGCAGATGCTCTGAGGCAGCCTTTTTTATTATTGTTCCTAGTTATTGAACTTAATTGACATCAGTAATATACACTTTTATCCTCCATGTACAAGGTCTGTCCAAAAAGATACTAAATTTTTAAATAGCACACCAACTAGCCTGTGTAGTGTGATCACTATGGAAGCACTATGTAGCGATGACTTTGAGCTTTAGCCTAACACTAGCCACATCACTCCATGTCACTTAGTCATTTAGGTACATGTACTTGAGTGGACATGACACATGGTGATTTGTTGCAAGTTGAACAATGAAGGGTCTTAAAGAGCAACGTGTTTGTGCGAAATTCTGTTTCAAGCTGGGAAGAACTATTATGGAGACTTTTCACATGTTGCAGCAGGCTTATGGGGAGGATTGTTTCAATCTCTCATATTGCCATAAATGGTTCCAGCAGTTCAGATTGGGAAAAACATCCACCAAAGACGATCCCAAATCTGGATGGCCTTTCACGTCAGCAGACAACAATTCAGTTGAGGAAGTGTGTGCTGTGATCCGTGAAAATTGTCGGCTGACTGTCCTTGAAGTTTCCAGTGAAGTAGGCATCTGTAAAAGCTTATGCCACATGATTTGAACCAAAAAACTAAAGGTGTATCATGTTTCCACAAAATTTGTGCCACGTCTGCTGACAGATGAGCAAAAAGAGAACTGTGTCACAATCAGTCAGGAGTTGTTTGATGGTTTGAATGCTGATGAAAACTTTCTGAAAAATATCATAGCAGGTGATGAAATGTAAGTGTACAGCTACAGTGTCGAAACAAAAAGGCAGTCATCGCAGTGGGTTGGAACATTGTCATTGTGACCAAAAAAAGCATGTCAGAGTCAATCAGTTGTGAAGGTGATGTTTCATTTTCATTTTTAAAGGCTCCAATATGCTTGCATGCATTAGCATTGGTCACCTAATGGTGGCTGTCCATGTTGCTCTATCTCCAGCAGCCTCCCTTTTCAGTCTCTTATCCCTGAGGTCACGCTTAATGACCTCATCCCAGGTCTTTTTCAGTCTTCCTCTCACAACCCTGCCCCTAACATTAACACTTCTCACTGTCTGCACCCACCTGTCATCCCCCACCCTCTCCATGTGCCCAAACCACCTCAGTCAACCCTTTCTCATCACAACACCAGTACACTCCAGTCCCATCCTACCTCTTAATTTTTCCATCATAACCCTAGCCATCCCAGGCCTTGCACTCAAGGACGCACTGCACATCCACCTAATCATTGCAGTTTCTGCATGTTTGAGCCTGTGAATATCCTTTTCCTGTACTGCCCATGTCTCACTACCATACTGCATTACACTCGTAACACATGCCGCATACGAAAATCCTTTAGCACAGAGGGAGAGCCCTCTCAGTGTCAGAAGAGGCAATAGCTCCCTGAGCTTTTTCCAACCACTCCTCACTCTAGCCACAGAGCTAGCTTCAGCCCCAATGATGTTGATCGTCTTGTCTATTGGAAGAGTGTAATTCATCATGAGTTTGTTCCATGTAGTCAGACAATTAATAAAAAGTTTTACTTGGATGTCCAGAAGCACTTGAGGGAGACAGTGCAAAGGAAGAGGACTGAGGCATGGACAAACAAAACCTGAATGCTGCACCATGACAGTTAAATTGATCATGCATCACTCCTTATCCGTGACTTTTGGCGAAGCACAAAATGACTCTCATCCCCCAGCTGCCCTGCTCTCCAGATTTAGGCCCTGCTGACTTTCTTTTTGTTTCCATAGTTAAAATCCATCTTTAAAGGTTTGCCAATTTCAGACGATACAAGAGATAGAAGGAGTTTATCAAGTGCACTGAACACCTATTCACTCAAGTGCAAGTATACTCAGATCAAAAATTATCTTTATACTAACATCATTGAATATCTGGGAGTGGGTCGAAGTTCTTTGGAAAAAGTATCGCTCATTGGCACCTGCACATGTTCGTATCTCATTCAGGCATACCAACCATACGGACGAGGATTATATCAAATATGTTTCACTCCACGTGTATGTAGAGGTCACCAGTGTAAAGATCATTTTTTATCCGAGTGTACCTCGATGACTAAGTGACATGGCGTGATGTGTCTGGTGTTACACAAAAGCTCAAAGTTGCCACTACACAGTGCTCCTGCCATGATCATGCTACGCCAGCTAGTTGGTGTACTATTTAAAAAGTTCTGTTTCTTTTTGGACAGACCTGTTATTACTATAGATGTTGTTTAAATACAGTTTGCGACAGATTTGTAATGATATGTTAGTTAAGGTGCAGGGCTGTGGGTAAATAAACTGTGTTCAGTCAAGGAACCACAACTTTAACAAATTTCAGATGTCAAGGTAGCATCTTACAAGCATGTAGCATGGTGATCTTTCTTAAGGCAGTTACATGAGGCAGTCAGTTGCAAATGTGGTCACATGGTTGTGGGTCATGTTTCTGCTGAATTCAGACTAAAACAATAGGGCTTAATGAGGAAATTGTCATATAAGCCTTTTCAGGCCCTACTCTGAGGCAGTTGAAAATTAGAAAAAAAAAGTTTCATTGTTCATCACATGAATACTCATAAACACAGTTGCTTTAATTTTCTTTTTGTATATGGGAGTTCTCATTTGATTGGAAACTGCTGCTTTCATATAATAGAATACCATAGAGTTACATTGTCTTGAAAAAATGGATGAAACTGGCAGTAGCTCTCGCAAAGCATTGCTGGCAAGCATCCCTCCAAATAGTGACCACCTCAGATATTTTACCTGTATTGTGATAGGATATCTTGGTGTTGGATTATTTTGTGGAGAAGTAATTGCCATGTTAAGCACTCACGTGCTGCGTATATGATTACAGTAAGCCCTCCATTTTGGTGACTAATTGGTACCAAAATAACCTGGCCAAACCCAATTTTGCCAATCCAAGGACTTAATTAAATGGGGAAATTTTAATTGGTTCTGCCGGGTCAATAAAAAGTTTGATTTTTCTCCTGTTCCACTTTTATTCTGTTGTTGAGAGGTAATTTATTTTTATTTTTTTATCCAATCCTATGTCACTCCACAGAGGAGCATAGGAGCCCAGGGCTAGGCAAGTTGGTCCTGACATTTAAGATGAGAGTGACCAGCCTAACTCATCCCTGTAATTAGTATATCAACATATCTTTTGAAAACTAACCCATAAACAGAAATTGAGGCACACTGATAGACAAGGTTGACAGAGTTAGGCTAATGCCTGACTCCGTGGCTCACATTGCGGGCCTCTCCTCTACCCTTCTCCACCAGTGCCCCAGTTGCTGCTTCCACCTCTTTCACCATTTCATCAAAACCTTCAAAGTCAGTATCCATTGGCAGGCTATGTTCATCTTTTTCCACATCATCTTCCACATTTACACATTCAGTTGCCTCTATCACTCACTTGTTTTCTTCTTGTTTGTGGTTGAAATAGCGAGTAGTCAGTTTTTTTTTTTATACAAAACAGAACAAAGGAAGGAAAAACAACAGAGTTGAAAAAATACAGTCCCTTACTATCTTGTTATAATTTTCCTGGTAGGGACCTCGTATTTTATTGAAATGACCAATCATCATCTCATAGGCATCATAATTTGGTTCACTCAGTTGTGTCTGCTCATGTAGGCGGTCAGATTCACTTAACAGCTTGGACAAGATATGAGTTCTTGGCTCCGGCATTTGTTGCAGTGTTTGTGGAGTTTCTTGCTGTTCTTCAGTTTCATCTCCTAGCATCTCCTAGATGCATTCTGGCTCCTTATCTGTTCCCAGAAGTTCTTTGATTTGTTCCATATCAACGTTGTTGAATTCAGGAGCTGGGACACTTTCGTTTGGAGGGGGAGAAAAAAAAGGATGATGGCCAAGGACACTCGACCGGTTGGCAGGAATGTGTGACTGGTATGGCGAATGTGCCCGCCAGTTGGCTGACTGGGCTAAATAATGGGGTTTCAAGGTTGGCCTTTCTTAAGCCATATATTTCAAATTTGGGTTTTGAAAAACCGTTTGGCCTCAAATTTTTATGTTTGGCAGCAGTGGTTCGTGGTTTGTGCTTGGGAATACAGTATTTGCCAGTTTTGAGAATTTGGTCGTCAAAATAAAGGGTAAAATATTTCAAATTTGCCAGCCAACTTTAAGTCCACCAAACATAAACCCACCAAAATGGAGGACTTGCTGTATGTGTGACAGAGAAAAGCTTTTGATAAATCAACAGATCAGTGACTATATGTTTAGATGAATACCATAAATTAGTCGCATGGAGCCATTTTGAGCTTTAATGTGTTTGCTAGGAAATTGAATGGCTTGCCTAATAAAGGATCCACTGCTATATGCCATGAGGTCAGTTTAGCACCTCTGTTGTAGAGGCCTCAAAACCACCTTGCCATTGAAGATTGGAAAGATGTGATACCACTCCACACTGTGGTGATTCCTTTCATCTTCCCATAGGAAACATCACATTGTGTGGTGGTCTCATGTCATTTAGACTGGTGATGGCTTTGAGACTTCCATAATATAGGTGTGTAACCAGCCCTATGGCATACAGTTATTGAAATAGTCTTTTTATGCATATAAGAGATCTACAGTACTTCTATATGGAACAGTATCATATGTAATAGAATATCATGTTAAAGCTAAAGGTATCATAAATACAGCATAATCATTTGGTATTAGATGTCTGGTGGTAAAGCTTTTAGGTTGGAACATGCTGTGGCTTGTGTTCTGCTGTTCAAATCCCAGAGGTGATTAGAGGTTTTTCTGTCATGTATAATGCTAGGAGGGTGGAGGTTGATCCCATATTCTTAAGTATTCTGGAATGCAGTAGCCAAGCTTCAGGCTGCTGTGCTTCCGAGGGGGCAATATGGGATCAGCAGTTATGTTTATTAATCATTTGATATGATAGAAAATTTAATAGTACATGAATTAATAATATGTATTTAGTATCCAGTGTGTCTCTGTGTATATTATGTTTAGAAATGAACAGCTGAATATTGCAAAATATATTTTCAACAGATCATTTGTGAGGAGTATTTTATCCTTATTTACAGTTTAGAACAGGTATCTCTCCTGCTGATGCATTGCTTCTTTCTGTGATTTTCCTTTCAAAGAATGATCATAGAAGAAGCTCATGGGTGCAGTCATATACGAGTACAGTAAGACCTCACTATAACGGACTAATTGGGGCTCAGGCCAGTCCGAAATATGTGACTTTCCGTAAAAGCGACATCCGGACTTACTCCTGCTAATCCGGACTTTTTCCGATATATCAGACAATAGTCTGGATTGCATCGGTAGTTTTCACCACCATTGCAGTTTTTTTTTTTTTTTTTTTTTTTTTTGTCCGACTCTGGGCATAGGCTTTACAGCCTGCTATCAAGGCCCAACCGTCCTCCTACATACCATACACCTCTACATGTCACCACTTCGGCGCTAACACCCACCGTCCATATTGAATACATGCTAGGGCTGTCTCATACAGGACTGGTGTATTGGTATTAGCGGGGTTATTTTTACGACATGTCGGCGGGTCTTCTGGTAGATCAGTAAAGCCTGATTAATGAAATTCAAATCCTTAAATTATTCCCTGCCCCAGCGAGGATTCGAACCTGGGTCCCTCGGAACTGCAAGCCAACTCTCTACCGATCGAGCTACCGCCTCCTTATACCTTCACTACATTAATCAAATGGTATAATAATACTGTACTGTGCACTGAAAAACATGTCTTTTACTTGTCTTATTGTGGTGAACATAGCTGAAGTTGTGAGGCAGTCCGGACTGCTTTCTGGCTATATCGGACTTTTTCCGATATATAGGAGTTTAGTCCGGTTGCTCCTCGAGTCCGATAAAAGCGAATTCCGGTCTATTGAAGTCCGTTATATCGAGGTTTTTACTGTACTGTATATTTACGTGTCTTTCATAGTGTCTTAATTGCTCTTCACACTCTTTTTACTCTTTCACATGCACTGTAATTCTTAGTTTTCTTCCCTTGTGTAACTTAGATTTATAGATGGAATAAAAAATTATAACTCATATTGGAATCACCATCCACTCACTCGATTTAGTGCTGCTCTCGGGTGTCTGCCCTTTCCTCTCCTCCATCCTTCTTTCCTTCAGTCCTCTTCTGTCTTTCTTTCCTTCATTCTTTCCTTGTCCTTCTGCCTATGACTTTACACTCCCTCTTCTGTCTTTTTTTCCTTCATTCTTTCTTCATCCTTCTGCCTGTGGGTGACTCTACACTGAGTGACAAGCCAAATGGAACCATATAACCAAATTTTGGCACCTGGTGGTTTAGTGAGTAAGTACAGAACTCCAATCGGATTGAGCTGGTGAAGGTTTATATCCAAGGGATGGTTAGGGTTTATTGCTCACGTAATGCCACTAAGGGATGAGTGAGGCTGGTCACTCTCATCTTAAATGTCAGGACCAACTTGCCTAGTGCTGGGCTCCTACTCTCCTGTGGGGTGACATAGGATTGGATGATGGATGGATGGATTAAAATTGTGTATACTGTGAAGAAACCTGTACTCCTAATACACAGTTTCAGTATTGGGGTATAATATGCATTTGAACAGTTCATTGCACTGTGAAATCAAGAGCTGTGTAACAGGGATCTTCTCTTTCCAACCTTACCAGTTACATCTATAGCACTTCATGTTCAAACATTCTTCTGGTGTTTTGTCCAGGTGTTCATACCATCTCAGTGTGTTTCTCTACATCCATTTCACCAAACGACATTTTCTTAAATTGATTGTGCTATGTTTTGAGATGCTGTGAAATCTATGCTTTGATATCAAGAAGCTCATTAAGGGGCATTTTCTTGTAGAGTTTTCAAAAATATTTCTTGATTTATTTGTGAGTAGCTGTTTGGATGGAGGCACCCACCCATTCACTTACTTCATGAGGTGCTACCTTCAGGTGACTATAAACTGAATGAAAAGTCCCTCCCCCCCCCTTTTTTTCAATGTATAAAGCCCAGGAAACCATTCGTTACATAGAAGGGGATCTTGTGGATTATGGCACTCCAACCAGATGTGGCCCCTAAGGGTTTATATCTTGGAGTTTATCACTCACATAATGTTACTCATGGGCAAACAACAAGTCGCATGTCTTAATTAAACTTCAGAACAAAGTAGCTGGGCTGCAGGTCCCTTCATTCTCTGGTGGGGCTGTAAGGGATTAGATAACAGAGATGTAATAGTTGGCATAGCTTCATTATCTAATAGGATGATCTTAAATCTTGTTTTGACCTCCCATAACCTCATCCTTGATATTGTATTTACAACCATGTGGACATTGCACACCCTTGTCTCATTCCTACACTAATAATGATTACATACTCAAACATCCATCAGCCTTTTAAAATGCTTCCTCATTATTATTATTATCCGCCCATCCATCCATTATTATATTATTATTCTTATTATTGTTATTATTATTATTATTTTTATTCTTATTATTATAGGAAGGAAAGTACCTGGTGATATGAAGGCCTTGATAAGAAACAGAGGCTTGAGTGTCATAGCTGCACGTGGCTTACATGAAGGAGTGTTAATGCCAACTTTAACATATGGATGTGAGACTATTGTGTGACATGAAAATGAAGTCAAGAGTGAGACCAGTGGAGATGGGACTGCTGAGGAATGTATGTGGAGTACAGAGAGTGGATAGGATACAAAATACAGTAATGTGATTCGTGAAAGATATGGATTGAAGAAGTTTATGGACACCAGAATCGAAGATTGTGTACCGAGATGGTTTGGTCATGTGGAGAGAATGGATAGCGATAGAGTGGTGAAAAAGGTATATCTGAGTGAATTTGAAAGAGGGAGGAGGCGAGGTAGGCCGAGGAAAAGGTGGAGGGATATGGTGGATGAGTGTGTGAGGAAGGGAGGTGTGGAAGTCAGTGAGGCTAGTGGACTGACAAGAGATCAAGCTGGCTGGATGAATGTTGTGAGAAGAAGTGCATGATCAGGGATTTGGCACCCCTTTTTAACATGACAGCTCCCAGATTGACTCTGTTGGATACGTTTATGTGAAGCTACTGAGTGTGGTGAATGTTTTTGGCGTATCAGATAGAGCCAGGATTCCAGGGGCTTGAACGATGAGTGAATGGAAGTGTGGCCCATTGGACCAGGCAAACTTGGGCTGTTTGGATGTTGCTACTCCTCACCCTGCCCTAGGATGAGAGAGGAAGTCTGGATGAGGATGATTATTGTGATTATGATTATTATTATTATTATTATTATTATTATTGGTATTACAATATTATAGGTATTGTAATTATTTTTATTGTTACAGGTGTTGTTATTATTATTATTATTATTATTATTATTATTATTATTATTATTATTATTGGTGGTAGGTGGGGACGCTCACCATCGACTCACTTGTTGTAGTGCTGCTTTGGGTGTCTGCCCTTTCCTCTCTTCCTTCCTTCCTCTTCTGTCTATTTTTCCTTCATTCTTTCTCCATCCTTCTGCCTACAGGTGACTTTACACTCCCTTCTGTCTTTCTTTCCTTCATTCTTTCCTTTTCCTTCTGCCTATGGGTGATGCTACATTGAGTAACAAGCCAAATGGTTTCCTGTACACCAGGAAGCAATTTACTACATTTGGTGGTAACTGTGTAACCAAATTATGGTGCCTGGTGGTTTATTGAGTAATTAAGGCACTCCAGTCAGATTGAGCTTGTGTAGGTTTCTATCCAAAGGGTGGTTGGGGTTTATTGCTCACATAATGCCACTCAGGGATGAGTGAGGCTGGTCACTCATCTTAAATGTCAGGACCAACTTGCCTAGCCCCAGGCTCCTATGCTCCTCATGGGGCAACACAGGATTGGATGATGGATGGGTGGATTATTATTATTATTATTATTATTATTAAAATTGTAATAATACATGTTTTTCTACCATCAGTGAACTTTACAGGATTTAGCAAGTATCTCTTCACACCATGTTCACTTTTCATAGTACCCTCCAAAATACCTTCCTGTTGAGTGTATCTGCTTTTCCTTAACATGCCTCATCCAGTCCCCTTGCAGCTTGCATGTTCATTCATCTGCAGTGAGATGGATGCTTTGAATTAAGAGAATACTTGGCTATCGAGTGTGTAAGTGAGTTGCTGCATTCAGTGGCATAGCTGTGAGGGGACCTAGGGGGCCTGGCCCTTTGTCAGACCTTGGGCTTCCCAGTTGAGGCAGCGTGGAGAGAGGCCCTTCTCTTTGGGGGCCTCGGCAGGGAGCTCAGTCCTCGGGTCTGGGACCAAACAGGGAGAGTATGCACGCTTGCCTGCACCCACTCTGGGGAGGAGGTCATTGTCCAATGGGGCTGGGGAGGTCACGCCCCGGGGTCCTGGGGGTGCCTCGGGAAGTCCAGGGACTGCAATCTCCCTCGGGTTGGGTCGCCATCAGTTGTGGTCTGCAGCGTCCTCTCCTTCGGAAGTTCGACAGTGGGTGGTCTCGCCTGGGCGCCGGCTGGACTGCTAGAACCCCTGGGGTCATGATGGGGCCTTGCCAGACCTCCTTCAGGCTGCTGCCTCTGTGGGGAGAATAGGAGGGGTGTCCGCTCGGCTGTGGGAGGGGTGGGCCAAGCAAGGGATGTCTTCCGTAGGGGAAGGCACAGGGGGCGAGGGACAGGGTGTTTCCTCCCTGGTGTGGCTGGTGGCTGTCGCCGAGGTCCTGAGGGCAGCAGGAGTAGAGCGGCTAGTGGCCATCTCTTTCCTGCCGGTGTGGCTAGTGGCTGTCACCGGGGCCCAACTTCCCATAAGGACTGTGGGCGAGGTGCAGCTAGTGGCCGTCACTTGTCCACCGGTGCAGCTAGTGGCCACCTATCCACTGGTGTGGCTAGTGGCCACCTATCCACTGGTGTGGCTAGTGGCCATCACTGAAGTCCTGTTGGGTGAGGATCGGCTAGTGGCTGTAACTTGCCCTCCTGTGCGGCTAGTGGCCGTCACTGGGGTCTCGTTCCCTGAGTGGACTTTGAGCTGAGTGCGGCTAGTGGACGTCACCTGCCTGCTGGTGCGGCTTGTGGCCGTCACTGAGGTCTAACTCCCGGGGGCAGCTGCAGAAGGAGAGTGGGTGGTGGCCGTCTTTCCCCTAGTGCGGCTAATGGCCGTCACTTGGGTGCTGTCTGGGACAGTGATATCAGTCCCACCCTGAATCTGTCAAGTGCTTGTCCTGGGGAGTAACCTGCCGGGGCTGCAAGTGGATGCTGGTTCGTCTGAGGATAATAGGGGCGCAAGGTTGGAGGGGACGTAGGCCTTTGTGGCCCTAGCCCCAGATGCGCCTCCTGGTGGCCTCCCTGTGGGTTGGGTGTCGCATCCCCATTGTCTCTCCGTGGGGTGGTCATTGTGCTATCCCACCTGTGGTGTTCCCTCCCCTGGTGTTTCGTCGGGGTGGGTATTTCACCACTGTCTTGGGGGGCCCTGACCCCAACCCGGGGGAGATGGAGCCAGAGGAAGACAACGTCCCGCACTAGCTGGATATTTAGGGCCACCCCCACACCTCCCCACAGTGGCAGGGGCCACCTAACAAAAATACCGTTCCCCAGTCTACAACAAGATGAGACTGAATGGGGTAAATGCTAGGCTACTGGTCAACATGGGAGTGGCCGGGTCGTGCCTCTACAGCCACTTTTACTCCCGCCACAAATTGGGTTTTGGCCCGCTTTTCCCCACCTCAGCTCTAGTGGATGCGGGGGATGGCCCCCTGCCAATACTTGGGGAAACCTGGGCCTTGCGTGCCAACACCCACCAGCAAGTCTCCACTCAGCACAAGTTCATCATCTTTGACTGAACGTGCCATGCATATGATGGTTATTTGGGCCTGGATCTCCTGCAAAAGCTGCACACGAACATTGACTGTCACAAAAGACGTCTCCAGTTCCAGAAGCCTCCAGGCCCCCCCAACCACACTGCACGTGCACACCCTCGCTCCCACCCTACCCCCCAGTGACTTCACCCTGCCCCTACCCCCCACTCTCCCCCACACCCCACCTTCCCAGCAACCATGGCCTCCGCCCTGACCATCCCCCCCCCCCCCCATCACAAGGCCTGGCTCCACCTGAACATGCCCATCAGAACCTCCGTCCTGTTCTCCCCCAACCTACCACCGGAGCCCTCTTCTCCCGCCTACTGTCCACTACCTTCCTCCCTCCCCACCTTGGAGCAGTACGCATCACCAACATTTCCACCATTCCACTCACCCTGCCCAAAGGATTAGTGGCTGGAGAGATGGAGGAAGCCGAGCCCTGTGCAGCTGAACACCTCTCACCTCACCAAGCAGACAGTCTCTGATGCCTCCTCCCGGACTTCCAAGACCTCTTTGCGTCAGGACCAGTAGACAGGCGACACCACGTACCTGATGCATGAAATCCACACCATTTGTCAACCATCACGGAGAAAAAAAAAATAACGAGCGGAGGGAGACCGGCAGGTCCAGGAAATGCTTGATGCCAGTGTCATCTCACCCTCCACTAGCCCATGGTCCTCCCCCGTCATGCTGGTCAAAAAGAAAGACGGCACCATGCGTTTCTGTGTGGATTACTGGCGACTCAACGACGTAACCACCAAGGATGCCACTCCCCTACCCAGGATAGACGACTCCTTCAACTCCCTGTACGGAGTATCCTGGTTTCCACCTTGGACCTACAATCAGGATACTGGCAAGTCTCCGCACACTCCAAGGACAGGGAAAAAACAGCGTTTTCAATCAGCAACGGAAAACATTATGAATTCAGTGTCCTCCCATTCGGACTCTGCAACGCCCTCACCACATTTTCCAGACTAATGGAGTCGGTCCTCAGTGGTCTTACCTGGGAGATATGCCTGGCATACCTGGACAATGTGATCATCTTCAGCTAGACATGGACAGACCACCTCCAGCGCCTCAAAAGGGTCTTTCTGCGTATCCGCCAGGCTGGACTCAAACTCAGACCATCAAAATGCATCCTGGCTGCCTGATCTGTTGCTTTCCTGGGCACATCATCTCAAATGAAGGAATAGCGCCTGACCCTGACAAGCTGCGTGCCATCACGGACCTTCTCCTGCCCCGAGTTGTCCACGAAGTTTGCACCTTCCTGAGGCTCACCTCTTACTACTGGCATTTTGTAAAGGGATTCACTGACATTGCCAAAGCTCTCCACGATCTGATGAAAAAGGGCGAACCATTCACCTGGACTGACGAGCAGATCACAGCATTCCATGCCCTAAAAACTAAACTCATCATGGCTCCGATCGTCTCATTCCCCGACTGCACCTTGCCTTTCCGCTTGTACATGGACGTGTCTCTAGTGGCAATCGGTGCTGTCCTCGCCCAGGTTCAAGAAGGGCAGGAACGCATCATTGCCTGCTCCAGAAGCACCTTGTCAGTTCTCCCCTCCCCTCACAGGACCTCGGTGATGGCCATGAGCTGCACCCATGAGCTAGTGACACAGCCCACAGTCCACTCAGGGAACGAGGCCCTGGGGATGGCCACTAGCCGCACTGGAGAGCAAGTGACGGCCACTAGCCACACCTCACCCAATAGGAATCCGGTGACAACCACTAGCCACACCTCGCCCAATAGGAATCCGGTGACAACCACTAGCCACACCAGTGGACAGGTGATGGCCACTAGCCGCACTTTGCCCAGAGTCCTTATGGGAAGTCAGGCCCTTGTGACGGCCACTAGTCGTGCCGGCAGGAGAGAGACGGCCACCAGCCGCTCTACCCCTGCTGCCCTTGGGACCTCGATGACAGCCACCAACCACACCAGGGAGGGAACGGACACCAGCCCCCTGTGACTTCCTCTACGGAGGACGTCCCTTGCTTGGCCCACCCCTCCTACAGCCAAGTGGGACACCCCTCCTATTCTCCCCACAGAGGCAGCCTCCAGGAGGAGCTGTGCCTGGAGGAGGTCCGGCAAGGACCCATCATGACCCCAGGGGTTTGAGCATTGCAGTCAGTGCCTAGGCAAGACCACCCGCTGTCGGACTTCCGAAGGAGAGGACACCGCAAACCACCCATGACAGTAACTTGACCCGAGGGAGACCACAGTCCCAGACTCCCTGAGGCGCCCCCAGGACCCCAGAGCATGACCTCCCCAGCCCCATTGGACGACGACCTCCTCCCTAGAGTGGGCACACACAAGCACGCCTACTCTCCATGTTTGGTCCAAGTCTCGAGGACCAAACTCACCGCCGAGGCCCCCGAAAAGAAGGGCCTCTCTCCATGCCACCCCGCAGTCCACTCCGGACGACTCGGCAGTAGTTCCATACCCCCGGAGAGAGAGGGCATACCTGACGGGATTCCCCCTACACCGGGCCAACACCTGTGAGCAGCCGAGATGTCAGTAGCCCGGACAGAGTCCCCCGGTCCTGGAAGTGCCTGAAACCTGTATAGTGTATTGAAATGCGCACCGACACCGAGACTCCCACCCAACGAGGAGACAACAGGGAGGTGACCACCACCCTACGAGGGGACCACAGACAGGTGAACTTACCTCCTGTGCCACACCAGCCCACGTTTACTGCTACCATATGTCCCTCTTCAACACGGCCAAACCAGCGGCAAGTGAGCAGCCCGGACAGACTACTCTCCTGCCACGGCAGCACTTGCCAGACTCGGGGTGGGACTCGTCAGCAGACAGTCCCACGTAGGCCCTCAGCAGCTTCCACCAGATCTCCAAAAAGAGGAGGAACGACCACTGGTCTTCCTAGACCTACGTCACCCCAGGGGAGCAGCAGTGCAGTAACTTCCACCAGATTTACTGCAGAGGGAGCAACTGCCAGTTCTCCCTCTTCTGCCACCCACCTATGGGAGCAAGGGCACGGTTACGTCCATTGGACCAGCTGCCGTGGGACCAGATCTCATGCCTTTCGTTCCAGGGAAGGGAGCAGAGCCTTGGTAGTGTCTGCTGGACCTGCCATAGAGGAGGCATCCACTGGATACTCCTTGGCTGTGACTTTCCCCCAGCAGCAGGACCGTGGTAGCGTCCACCAGACCTACAGGAGTGGGAGCATCCACTGGATCTCCCCATCCTGCAGCCACTGGGACGGGTGGCGCCCCGGTAATGTCTGCTGGGCTTACCGGGCGGGAGGAGCGTCCACCGGACCTACTACCCCCACTCCTCGACCCGGGAGCCTGGGTAGTGTCCACCGGACTTGCCAGGCCAGAGGAGCTTCCTCGGAATCTCCTTCCTTGACCCCAGAGAGGAGTTCCGGCGGCGTCCATTGGACCTGCCACGTAGAGGGAGCAACCACCGGTTCTCCCTCTTCCACTAGTCCGGAGGCTCCTGCCGAGGGACACATCCTAGGCTCGGCCCGCTCCTCCTGTGGCCAAGTGAGACGTCCCTCGTCCTCCCTGCACACCACCTGGGGCAGAGATTGCTTCCCTACAGGGTCGCGGTGGCAGGATGTCTGGAACAGACCTATCATGGGCATCCTGTCAGCCTAGCCGTCTCCTTTACGCCCCCAGACGCTGACAGACTCTCCGGGACAGCGCGACTGCGACTGCAGACGACTCCTGACGGCCTCCCTTCCTTGGTGAGACCGCAGCCCCCAGCCACCGAGGGGCACGCCACCGACCTCGGGCCATGACGCAACCCAAGGCTGCCCACAGGACTCTCACCACCTCCAAAGGACAACATCGAGCCGCCTGCCTCCTTGCCTTGTTTGGCCCCATCCATCACTGAGGGCCATCACACTCGAGAGGGCCTCCCACCACGCCGCCCAACTGCCCACTTCGGACGACTCACCACGTAGCCTAAGAGCACACCCCTGACGGCCTCCCACCTACACCTGGCCGCCACCTGAACCCCCCCCCCGGTATAAGCTACAACGGAGTGTGAGTTACCTTTGGGTGTTACTAGAACTATCTGCTGAACCTCCTAGTGTAAACCCCTGCCCCTGTGTGAACTTGTGTTCTCCCTGTAAAATCGGGAACATAGACTCAGTGCATTTGCAACAGACTGTACGACCCTCTTGTGTTAATATACATGATTGTAATCTCCGGCCTCCCTAGTGAAGTTAAACCAATATAAGTAAATCTAATTACCATTCCCTCCTGAACCAATTTCCTCATTGGACTTATGTTGAACTGTGTATCTCCCTTAACCCGAGGCTCCGCATTCCTAAGGTTAACTCTTCTAGTGAACTTAGGATTACCCTTATGTTCCCCTATATGAAGGTTCAGTGTCGCTGCATAGTGTATTGTGCCGTTGTTATATTTACATTGTATTCAGTGCTGTTAAGGCAATATACGTGTAAGGTTGGTTGACCAGAGTTTTTGTGCCCTGTTCCTCTAGTTGTGTGCTCCAGACCCGGTCTTGAATCACATGCTAGTGCGCGTGATCACGTCGTTTAACAGGACTCCAAGAAGTAGGGGCTTAAAACAAATCAAAAAAGTTATGAACCTTTATTAATACATCTGAATGAATATGTTATTTTTCTTTGGGGTCTGAGAAACTCAAGCCTCTTGGAAGAAGGTAAATACAACAAGTTTTATTTTGAAAGCGGCCGAAGCAGTTACCATGGCAACGGATGTTTGTTTACAGGCGAGCGCCGAGCGGTGCGGTCGAGGTGATGTTCCGCTCATCTGGAATCAGCATTGGCTCATATGCTAACCATGAGGCTGTATCATGCCAGAAACTAACAGTACTCCCAGCATTTCCCTAAGAGCATAATCATGATACTTATGAGAAGGTATGTATAATACACAGTGGTAACGTGTGTCACTTAACAGTAAATTACTCATTACTGTATTTCAGTTTCAGCACATAATTGTTTTAGACATGAGGCCATATCCCATATTAATGATTTGTGTCGTAAGTATAGTAAGGAAAGTTGTTTGAACTGATGAGAAGTCTTAAAATGCATAAAAATTGAGGGGTTTATGAGTCAGAGCAGAAATCATTGCAAAAGGTGAAGCACTGGCTTGAACCCATTATTGCTTCAGTCATGTGGCTACAACATGGTTATTGTTGATTTGATAGAAAAGTGATATAAGAAAAAATTGTCATTATGAGAAGGTATAGAATACAGCAAGGTAATCAGTGTTAGGAGGATTATGAGTTGAAGCACATTTACCTGTTACCTGTAACAGGTGATGTATTCCTGACACTGGATTTTCCTCACAGTTATTGCTACAGTGTTAGAAGGATTTAACTACAGTAGTTCATTGTTATCTTGGTCATTAATGGGAAATAACATACTTGTACTTCATTTTCCCTTACGTTTCTTGCAGTATTTCCAGCATTTGGGTAGGTTTCCACAAAAAATTCAGGTTTTTGGAATAGCAATTTATTACTTCAGTTGAGCCAGCTATTTTATTTTTTTTCTTCCTCAGCTGCCATGTGCCACTAGCTGCCTGAAATAATAATATGTGATCCTGACAACTTAAGGAAAGACAAAGATGAGCTTACCTGATAAAGATGAAGAAAGATCTGGTACTGTAACATGAGAGTGGAGGAGAGAGAACTCTATTCCATAAACAATCATTCAAAAATTATCTTTTGCAACATATGGAGTACAGTACTTCAGGAAATTAGTTTTGGAATGTTGCAAGGGATAGCATGGATCTGACTAGGTACTATCTTGAGCTCCATTGCATGTGCATTCAACTTTAGGTCTGTTGGAACTTTAGGGAGAATTTCATTTGCAGTACAGTATATATTGAAAAATCATAATGGAGTTCCGTCACCTTCCATTTTGACTTATGAGGCTTTGTTGAGATGGTACGGTAGGGCAACTGGTGCTGGTCTTCCGTAGGTGCAGAATTACCGACAACCAGTATAGGGATGAGAATCTTGTATATGCTAGTATCAGGATCATTCCATGAAAAATATATATATATTTTTTTAAAATAAATTCCTATAGATGATGAGTCAAGTTTTGTAGTCTACATAATTTGTGATAGGTCTTGTTTTTATATGCAATACTGTACTGATTTTAAAAAAATGGTAACAACCAACTCCTTTATCACTACTGTAATATCCCAGTTGGGGGCATAGAAGGGCCCAAGGCTATGATACTGTATTGCAGATCATCCCACACTACTTCCCTTACAGCATTTAAATGACAGAAAATGCTCCAGCCACTCCTTGAATTTGGACTGTGAAGCATTAGCACACGATCTCTTCTGACCACAGGCCTCTGTTGGCCATGCCACCAAGGCATCTGTACTGATATATGATACTCCAGTACCTGCACAGGTACACAAATAAATGTTTATGTCAGTTTAACTGTTGTCTGGTACTGTAAATTTGCAATATTGTCTTTTTTGTATAATATTAGAGTATTATGTATTCCAACACCCAGAAATGAATTACAGTAGTAGTAGTACTAGTAGTAGTAGTTGTAGTACAGTAGGTTGTAGTTGCAACTCTAGGTTCATCTGAATGTGAACCCTGTAGACTGCAGGCTGAAGTTACCCCCCTAAAGCAGCCCACCATCCCTCTTTCAGGGGATAGGGAGGGAGTTGAAGGGCATTTGTCTAAGAAGGCAGTTGAATCATCCAGTTATGTCATTGCCACTGGTGCAAATGTGCCCCTTGCCATCACCATGAATTACAGTAAAGTGTTTGATAATGGCGTAGCATCTGCCATCAGATTATAATTCATTTTTATTAAAGAAATATTTTATTAGAGGCTACAGTAACATTTTCCCAGTTGTTGGATACACTAAAGGTGTTGTTCTGGGTACCACCAGAAAATATTATTCAGCAGAGGAGCCTTTGTTATGCAGAGCTATTAAAAACTGTGGAATGTAGTAAAAGGGAGAGGTAATAAAACTTGGACATACTGTACATTTCCTACTATTCATGTCCTAAAAGAGATCAAAGAACCTTGCTTTACAGTAGAGTTCCCCACCCCTTTTGAAAAATGGGAGTAGGATAAAAATGCTAAGGATAATGTTGGTGAAGTGGAAAAGTAAATTTTAACCTCACATCAAAAGAGAATTCCAAATTTTACAACTACCATACATTTTATTGAATACATGATGCATAGTTAAGTACTTTTTTTTTTTTTTACAGGTTAACTGAGATGCTACAGGAACAGTACACCAGTACTGTATATGTGTCCTACCAAGTGAAGTAGTTTGGGTGTAACCTGCAGTAATATGTTAAGCTATGCCAAAATCCTGTGATGAAGCAGTGAGAGGAAAATTAAGAAATCATGGAAAAAGAAAAAAAGGTGGCAGAAAATGGGGCGGGGTTGGTAGTAGAGGTGAAGGAGCTACTAGGTCACATGGATCCGATGATCTACTTGGCAGGCACAGCAGACAACACCTCAGAAATGCTGGCTTACCTCCCTGATATGGATCCAGCCTTCCACAAACTCCTTCTTGTAAAAACCCTGAGGAAGACTATGCGTGATGACCTTAGTAAGATCATTGAAGGCCACATTGATACTTACTTGAAGGAACAGAAAGGCAAAATGCGTTCAGAGAATCCAGTCGATCACTTAGTTGAGAAAGTTGTATCAGACAATAGTTATGATGATTTTGTAAGGGATGCACGAGAAAGTGTGGAGCGCTCTGTACAGCACATAACTGACAACTTTGATGATGAAATAGTTACAGGAATGTTTGGAAGTGATGATGACACAACATTCACTGGTAGTCCAAATGACTCAAATGAATCCTCGCTTAATTCATCTCTTAATCAGTCAGGCCTATTGTTTCTTCACCCTGCTCAGTACTTTAATGTGGCTGAAAATTTCCAAGGTAAAAAAGAATATGAATCTTGGCATGATTCCCTCAACATTTTACTAGCAGTAACCCCAGGAGAACCTGTCATGCAAGAGTGTTGGCCAGATATAAGAAAGGGGTTGAAGGAATGCCTCTTTGATGACTCAAGTCAAATCTTTGACAAAGCTCTCAAGGTACATTGCAAACTTCTCACCTCCCAGGTCCACAGTGCAGTGAAGGAAGCCTATCTAAATCTTTTAGACACTTTAGCAGGATTTTACATGTCAAAGCATCTTCTTCATAAGTTACCAGTGAGAGGGGAAGTGATGAATCTTAAGTCTTGTGAAAGCATATTCAGAATACTGAAAGTCTTAATTGAGTTCCAAAGAGAACTTCCACTCCTATGGCTTAGATATCCAGAGAGATATGTTGATGACATGGTGGAAGGAACATTCAACCTTCTTGCTCTTAATCTGTCTTCTAAAGCTAGTGGTCACATGAGTATATGGGAACTTTACTGTGTAATTGACCCCGATGCTTCCTGGCTCCGAAGATGGGTGCATGGTAGGTGGGGGCGGACAAAGACCTTTGCTGCCATGAGAAGTAACTTCATGGTTCTGCTGCACTCGGTGTCATGTTGCGTCATGCACTTGGACAGTGATGTTGGTGCCCCACCCTCTGCAGGTACCACCCCTACCCTCAGTCCAAATCTACTGTCCCATCTTCAGTTCTTGCACAGCTGTAACTTTGTCTTGGCAGCCCTTAGTTATGCTGATGGAAGAAAGCTTTTCCCAGTGAATGTTCCCTCCAAAGATGAACTTGTAACCATACAAGGCATCTTTCAGATCCTTATCAAAGCACTTAATAGGAACATTTCAAAAGTTCATAACTTGGAAATCAGTTTGCTTATTAAAAAATTCTGCTCACAAGATGAAGGGAAATGCATGATTCTTTGTGATGCTGGAATAGTGGAATTACTTCTTCAAGAAGTGTGTAAACTTGGAGGAATGGATAATAATCCTGAGCAAGAACTAAATCTTAGTGTTGTATCAAGCTACATTGAGGCTGTTCTTCTAATTCTGGAAGCTATATTAACAACTGAAGTGGGTCAGAAATATATCTTGTTAGGAAGAAAGAGAAAATCAAGCTCCAAGTCAGGATTGGCCGGAATAACCAGTAGCCCTGCTACTGAAGTCATGAATTTAATCTACATTTTGTTAAAAAGTAAATTAAGTAGTTCGACTCTGAAAAGACTTGGACTGAGTGTATGTTGCCAGTTGCTGTCCTCCCCAGTGGGTGTGCACATTTGTGTTGATCACCCACTGATTAACAGCTTCCTGGAGCATCTGAAGGAAAGACAGAGGGATGTGTGTGATGACAAATTGCCTCATGGCCATGATCCCACCACAACCCACGTCATCCTCAGTGTCCCACAGTCCCTCCCCCTTCGTACTGCCCTCCTGCATTCATACAAGGGTGTCTTTCTCTTGGAACGTGAGGGAGTCCTGCCTCTGGTACTGACTCAGGTGCTACAAGAGCTGGCAAGAAATGGCAGATTGAATTCTAGGATATTGGCCACTGTTTGCTCGTCTGTCGAAGGTAGGTGTGTTTATGTTTTGTGAAACTTGAAGGGCTTCCATTGGCAATTATTGGCTGTTTTGCGGCCCTTCAGCTATTACAATGCATTGCCACTACAGTTAGTACATTAGCTATATTGAAAGAACAGTAATAGAAGGCAGAAATATAAATTACGTGTAGTAAGGTTTATTTGCAGTTGCTAAATACATGCTAATATGGTAAGAGTAGTTCTTTTATTTGTATTCAGTATTTTTGATTAGAGATGTTTTTGAAGGTTTGTCATAATACATTATAATAGTATTTTTATGTTCTTGAGATTGCAATTGAAAATGTGAAAGTATATTCTTAGAGTTGATTTAGAGTTGTACTGTACTGTAGTTCTCTGTTACATATAAAGCTAAAGTGCACATTCCTTCAAATGACAGAATCAGTACTAGTTTTCTGGAAAAAAGTTGTGATATTTTGGAACAGTCTGTGTTAGACAAACATTCCTTAGCGCAATAATACATTGACAAAATAGAGCTTATGTTTATTACAGTATATTGCATGCAGACAATGGTTTGGCGCTCCCCTTTTTTTTTATGTGATATATAGTCAGTGGATTAACTCTTTCTGGCAGGCAGTGTGAAGCATGCCTGTGAAAATAGAATGCCAGAATAATATATACGGATGGTTAGACCTGCAAAGTAAAATCAGGATTTCATGAGTTTGAAGGGTGAGCAAATGAGTGTCTGTCCCATTTCACTGGACATACTTTGACAGTTCTGTCTCTATTGTTCTTTCTTTATCCTTCCTTGATTTCACTACTCTACCTTATCCAGTCCATAGATGGGAAACAAAAATAATGATGATGTATAGGTTGCAGTGTTGTGGGTAAGCTAAGAGTGGTGGAGCCTTTCTGGGATGTGGTGTGTGAGTTGGTGCGAGGAAATGGGACATTGGCAGGTGTGAGTCAGCAGCAACAACTAGAGGCAGACTCAGCAGTTGAGGCAGCTGTTCTACCACTCCTCACTCTCCTCGCCACACACCAGGGTAAGAAAATTTCAATCTATTTTCACCCCTTTCAACCTAAGGATGTACTGTAATTTTGTTTTATTTATACTATTGCGTGATGATTTTGTTCAGCATAGGAGAGCCCCATACAGTATACTGTATTGAAAATGAAGGGTATGCAGTTCTGGCTGTTTCAGTTCAAGAAGAGTCATCTATGGTAAATAAAATCATCTGAAGTTAACAAGAATTAAATTTAAATGGCCATATACAGTAATTAAAAAATAATGTGTTAATTATGCTTCTGAGGTGGAACTTCAATGCCTTAAGTGTGATTGATGTGTAAATGGTTGAGTGGCTGATTTCATGTGGAATGTTACTGATAGTTCAACTTTTTATGCACTACCCATTATTTCTGGAATTTACTTCAGCTCACGTCCCTTTTTTTTCTGGGTGGCATTAAGAGTTTGAATAATGATGATGATGATCATGATAATTAGCCAGTGTTAAATTTACTGAATACTCTAAGTTCTCAGTAGTGTACTGTAACTGACAGTACTGAAGGAGTGAAGAAAGGATGGTGAATTATCATAACTAAACCTGGGAATGCAACCCACTTACACTCTTTTCCATTGGTGTTCTTGTATTACAGAACAAAGTTGTGTTAGATTTTTCCACTCTGGTAACTTGCTGGGTGGTAAATTTTTACTTTCCACATCCCTTGTTTTAATGTTCTCAGACTTAAACCTTGTTAAATCACTACACCCTAGTTGTGGTTTTCTTGCTGATCTCTAACAATATATACAGTGGCCTTGGATCCAACATGCATTCCTTTAGTGCTAATCGCCTTTAGTACAGTAAACACTGAAAATATTCAGTAAGAAAAAAATAATTGTTAGTATAGAAAACTACTTTTGTGTGGTTAGCTTCCACAGATGTGCATGAAATCTCCTTTTCCTTTTTTTTTTGGGGGGGGAGGTGGCTCTATTATTCTGGGAAGTTGAAAGGTGCCACAGTCAATGAGAACATTCATTGGCCGGGAGAGGTGACATCACAGAGCATCAGTCTTTGTGCTCACCGGCATTCTAACACCAGTATAATGTGTTCATTTCGTTTCGTTTTTGAAGGCTCCAACATGCTTGCATGCGTCGGCCTTGGTCACCTAATGGCGGCTCTCCATGCTGCTCGATCTTTGGCAGCCTCCCTGTTCAATCCCTTAACCCTGAGGTCACACTTAGTGACCTCGTCCCATGTCTTTCTCGGTCTACCCCTCCCAACCCCTCCCCCAGTATTAACACTTCTTACCTTCTGCACCCAATTATCATCCCCCATCCTCTCCACATGTCCAAACCACCTCAGCCTACCTTTCCTCATCACAACACCAATACACTCCAGTCCCATCCTGCCTCTCGACTCTTCCATCGTAAACCCAGCCTCACCAGGCCTTGCATGCAGGGACGCACTGCACATCTCCTAATCATTGTCATTTCTGTACGTTTAAGCCTGCGAGTATCCTTTTCCTTTACTGCCCAGGTTTCACTACCATACAGCATCACACTTCTAACACATGCTGCATACAAAGACTCCTTAGCACGTAAGGAGAGTCCTCTCATATGTCAGGAGAGGCAACAGCTCCCTAAACTTCTTCCAACCACTTCTCACCCTAACAATCGAGCTAGCTTCAGTGCCACCTCCAGCACATAACTGTCTCTCAAATAACAAAACTCTTCCACACACTCAAGAGACTCACCAGCAAGTTCAATCCTTTCATGCCTAACAATCTCCATCTGCTCTCTCCGACACGCCGCACACATAAAATCAGCATTATCTCACAATCTACCTCTAATACCACTACATCTCTTGTGCACCCACTTATCACAAACACTACACAAGATGGAATTACTTCCCACACCCTTGTGGCAAACTGCACATGGCCACTCTCCCTCTCCTCTGATTGTACCGCCACCAACCCTAGATATCATCACTTTTGTTTTATCTGCATTTACCCTTAAGCCCTTGTGCCCCATACCATCTCTCCATTTCTTAAATCTTTCCTCTGCCTCCTTTTCATTCTCAGCAATCAACACCAAATCATCATCATACAATATCTCCCATGGGAATCTATCTCTGAAGTCACGTGAGAGGGCTTCAAGTACCATGATAAACAACAAGGGACTGAAAACTGACCCCTGATGCACACCAACATTCACAGAAAACTCATCACTCAAAACTCCATTCACTCTTACCTGGGTGCGAGCACCCACGTACATGGTCATAACCACCCTAACCAGCCACTCTTCCAACCCTAGCTTTCTCATCGCCCACTTCACCACCTCTCTAGGGACTCTGTCAAAGGCCTTTTCCAGATCAACAAAAACAAAGTACAATTCCCTTTTCTTTCCAATTTATTTTTCCTGAAGCTGTCGAACAATGAATATGGCAACATTGGTCCCCCTGCCTGGCATAAACCCAAACTGCATCTCATCAGTATTCACTCTCTCTAATCATACCTTCTAGAACTCTTTTCATTACTTTCATTATCTGATCTAAGAGCTTTATACCTCTGTAATTTCCCCTTTCCAGGCCATCACCCTTCCTTTTGTACACATTTACAATTACACTCTTCAGCCAATTATCTGGGACAACACACTCATATACTGTATAATCATATTTATCAGGTCAGTGACTAACCTCACCCCAGTATCTCCTGAGGCCTTCAACATTTCAGCAGTCAACCCAGACACATCTGCTGCCTTCCCCACCCGCATCCTGCCTATTGCCTCACTCACAGTAGCAGCGCCAATCAAAGGCCAAGGGCCAAACACTGGATCTGTTGGACATTTTTTTTTTCTACCTGCTCTCATTCATCATGCCAAATTTCAGTTTTGTTTGTTTGCCTGTCATTGTTTACAGCATTCTAGGATTTCTTGTGCCTTAAATTAGAGTCTTCTCAGATCTAAATAATTTTCTCCTTAAGGTTTATTATTTGTCCAGTATGGAATTAGTCCAGTGTGGAAGTATTGTCAGATGTAATTACCATACTGTACATGAGGCCACTGTATCTACTTTCAAGTGTGTAAGAAATTAGTACTCTGGGGCAACTGTCATATGATCATACTCTGCTGGGGGGGTTTTAGGTTCCCAGGAGGGAGGAAGTGTTGAAGATGGTGATGATTCACTGGCTAGCATAATCTGATGGTGTGTAGTTGAAACATATTCATGCAGGATTCTATCTGGTGGCCAAAAATGGTAATAGTAAAGTCTTCTATACACCAAACATATGGACAGCCTTTTGTCTATTGTTTGTGTGCAGAAAAAAAAGAAAAACAGTGGTCCATTATAGGACTATCTCCTAAATTTTAAAGTTAGGGAATTAATATACATGTACCTCTGGTGCTCACAGGTACCCGGCTTTTGTTTGGGGGTACAAGTATTGGTGAAAAGGTGGTGACTGCCTTGTGCTCTGGTAATGAGGTGTTGTCAGAGCTGCACACTATTGCACTCCGCCTCCTGGCTGCTGCCACAACCGTACTTGACTCTGCTGTGTTTCTGCAAGATGAAATTGGTTTCCAGGTCAGCCATTAGACTTATCTTTAAGTAGAAATCAATGTTTTCACTAGCTGTTTACAGCTATTTATATCCTGCACCTTATTATCTGATGATCACTTGCAAAGTAACTGTATTCCTCAGTCTGTTTTTCACACTGCCTGTGTCCTCCAGTCTTGTTAATGCAGTGTATACCAACATTTCAGAATAATCAGTTCAAAGATGAATTTGGCTTTCTTATTTTGTTCATTTTCTTTGGAATGAACAAGTCTTGGAAACTCTGAGGCTTAGGTTCTTTCTGTCATGCTTGAAAAAATATACTGTATATGTATAATTGTATCAGTCATTACATGCTCTTGTATCATTATATATGAAATGTGGAATTGTACTATCAGGAAGAGCTGCTGCACCAACAGAGTGAGGCAAAGTCTGCACCTGGGGGTGATATAATTGTGGATGAGAACTCTGTCCTTCGCAACCACATCTTAGTCAAGACTTACCTGCTGGGTGGCTGGGGTGAACGCTACCTCCCACCTCTTACCCTCCATCACACACAACCTTACCCAACAGTAAATATATTTTGCCAGCTACTGCAATATTTACAGTAAAATCTCACTATAACGGACTAATTGGGGCCCAAGCCATTAAAAAAAAGAAGTGAAATTCTGATGGAAGCAACATCGAGACTTTCCCCTGCAATACTGTACTTTTTCCAATATATCAGACATTAGTCCAGATCTCACCAACTGTTTTTTAACTGTTTTCACTACCACTGCAGTTCTGTACTGGATTATACATTCACTACAATAATCAAATGGTATAATATACTGTATATAATGATACTGTACTGTTCGCTGATAAACATGTCTTATTTACCTAATTGTGGTGAACATAGCTGAAATGATCAGGCAGTCTGGACTGCCTCTGGCTTTATCGGACTTTTTCTGATACCACATATAAGATTTTAGTCCGGTAGCTCCTTGATTTCGATAAAAGCACATTCTAGTCTACTGAAGTCCGTTATATTGAGGTTTTACTGTATATACATATGTACACTACCATCAGGTAGAGTTGATGACTGTGAGAAAGAGAACCTGATCAGGTATTCTATTGGGGAAAACATTACAGGCAGAAGTACGTTTTCAGAATGCTACAATGTCAGCTCTAGGAAAGATAGGCACTAATATCAATTAAGGAAAATATTAATATCCATGTTGAAACATGTGTCTGTTCTTCTTTCAGTTAGTATATGGATGTATAGCTCCAGATTGGCTTTGTACTTCCTTGTGTCATGGAAGTGAATCACAGAATCATTGCCTTCAACTCTCACCTGCTTTTCAGCCTAGTGAGCTGCAGGGGATCTCTCTTTTCCTGTTCTGGGGTTTAGAAATAGGGACTTCAAGTTGGAGACTTCTTTGAAATAGAAATGCACTTGTATTGAGGTCAGTATAAGCCTGCATTGCCAGAGGCAATGTGGGGATCCTCACTTAGGCTCAAGTTTAATGTGCGCCAATGGTAAGCGCGTGGACCTGAATTCGCATCCTGGCCAGCACAGCAATTAATTTAGTAAATTTAGTATGACCTTTGCATACTCATCAGACATTTACAAAGCAAAAGCAGAGTGTAGAGGACTCACCTGTGATGCATACTGAAGAGCATAAAGGTGCCTTGCTGATGGACTGTATTTAATTCCTTCTCGCATACCATGAGGTTAGGAAGGTTTAGTCAGTGAGGAATTATCAGTGGCATAGGAAAGATGTTTTGAGTGACATCTTCATACAGGTAGCATAGCAGTGAGGAAGAGAAGCTTGTAGAGGGTCTGACCTACTGTAAGTTGGCCAGGAAGTTAAAATCCTTATTCATATGACAAACTAAGTGAATTTCTGCTAAAAGATTACTTTGACAGTAACAAAAAAATAAAATTTGGTTTTACTCCTGGTATCCCCGAAGGGCTAAGGCGTTGCCCCTGGGCAGAGGACTCTTGGATTGGGGCGTGTAGCATTTTATGACCGGATGCCCTTCCTGATGTCTACCAAAGACCCTTGGGTGGATTCGATCCTCTGACCCTTCGGTCAGAGCGGAGCACTCTAACCCACTGAGTGGCAGCCAATCATGTATTACTCATGGAGATTGTGTGAGGCTATGCTACCATAGCCCAGAATACATAAGATTAGGAGACTGGTGTACAGCGTGTCTTTTTTTCAAAAACATTGTTTTAGGGTATGGTAAATAAGCTTCAACTGTTAATAGAAGATGGGACTGTACAAATGATCATTTTTGTATTTGATATTTATTGACCTGTTTTCCTTGAGAGATCCCTCCTAAGTTGAATAAAGTTATCTGGTGTAAGCTGTAATAGAATACATAGTGTGTCCTTATAATATTTTGGTTACTTTATTTATTTATATTTTTGTTAAAAAAGTTAATTAGGATTGTTTCTAACCCTTTCACTTTGAGAGGACTCATAATTGTAATAAAATTGTCAGGTATTAGCAAGAATAATATACAAAGTACTGTACATTAAGGAACTGAAGAAGTTAACTGAATTTTAAACTTCATATATGCCTTGCAGCCCCCACTCTTCAGCCATTATCCACCGCCACGTGAGTACATTCCTGAAAAGCCAATCCGATCTGTACACAAGAAGCAAAATGAAGTTTGGAGATTCCTGACTGAGACACGACATGGCCTTCATGACTCTGGGTGGCTTGCACACTGTCGCAAGGCTGTCCGCTCAGTCCTCTCATCAGGGGATGATATTAAGGTCAGAATTATGACCATGTAGCAAAAAACTAACCTGTGCCCACACATCTTGCCATAATATGCCCTTAACTTCATAAAATAACCTCAGCATCTTGTGATGTCCCTAACATTTTATGTGCGTATTTATCATCTTATTTTACCTGAATATCTTATTGAGCCCAACATCCTTCTGTAACCTCAACAATTTATGATACCCTTAATCTCCTGTCATACATCTAATATTTTTCCATTTTTGTAGACATTTATATAAAATTGCCTCACTACTTACACAACAATATCCACTCATTTCTGTGAAGGAAAATATGTCCCAGCACAGCCTCATCTTATCACTCCAGTTCAGTTGTGATGTGGTAAAACTTTGATGTACAAAGTGCAAGTGGGGAGGCGGTGGCTCGATCGGTAGAGAGGTGGCTTGCAGTCCCGATGGACCCAGGTTCGAATCCTCACTGGGGCAGGGAACAGTTTAAGGATTCGAATTTCATTAAAAATCAGGCTTTACTGATCTACCAGAAGACCCGCCGACATGCCGTAAAAATACCCCCACTAATACCAATACACCAGTCCTGTATGAGACAGCCCTAGCATGTATTCAGTATGGACGGTGGGTGTTAGCGCCGAAGTGGTGACATGTAGAGGTGTTGGTATGTAGGAGGACTGCTGGGCCTTGATAGCAGGCTGTGAAGCCTATGCCCAGTGTTGGACACATATATAAAAAAAAAAAAAAGTACTCTGGTTGACCATAATACAAAAGCAATTTATATAATTACATAAATACACACACACACACACACATACATATATATATATGGTATATATACTGTCTGTGTATCTGTTTATTGCCAGACACCTCAATCCTGAAAGGGTTCCACAAACAAATCGCCTCCATGTTGCCCTGTCACCCGCCATTTCACTGCCCCGCTCCCAGCTCACACCCCCCTCTCTCATACAGTATACCTCTCCACTCCATCCCTCCATCTCATCCTCCCCTCCACCTCACTCATATACACTCTCCTTGTCAGTCACTCGCTCTCCATCCTCTCCACATGGCCAAACCACCTCAGTTTGTTTCTCCTAACGCTTCCTGTCACGTCCACACCACAATGCTCCTTCACTTTCTCATTTGTCAGTCTGTCTCTCCATGTGACCCCACATGCTCCATTCAAATAACTCATTTCCACTGCTCTCACTCTTGACTTGTGTCCCTCCAACAAGGTCCAAGCTTCACAAGTATTGGCTATCATATTCATATAGAATTAGAACATTTACCAGTTAGTTTTTGGGTGAGTTTTACTTGAATGGTCTTTCATATCATAAGCTAAAAATTTCCTAGCATACACCAAAATTAGTACAAATATAGTGTGTTATTTTGCTTTGGAAGTACTTACATTACTTTATTTTAGTTGATTAATTTTAATGTGTGTATCTTTGATGTTTAACATATGAAAGAGAATTGCTCCTGTAATGCTGTTTTGACCAATTCTGAGAGGCCTGGAAACATGACTGCAACCTTGGTACATATATGTTAGAGCTGGCTGGTGATGGACATCCTGGAGCGATGTGTGAGGGCACTTCAGTCTTCCTCTGAGGAGCTGCTGCCTGGCTGTCCAGTCTCTTCTGCTGCCCCATCACTCATCTCCCCCACCACCAACCCTGCCTCCTGGTGGGGAAGCCCAACTATACAATCACCTACTTTCCGTCCATCCTCTCCCACATCTACCAGCCATCATCAGCTGTCTTCACCTCAGGCGGCTGCTGTAGACTTGGTTTTAAGGTTAACTGTGTATACCATTCACTTATCTGTCATATCTCTTTCATAAGCTTGCATCATTGATTAGCCTTCACAAGCTATAGTTGTATTACTTGCTGGCGTGCCACTATAAAAATGTTAGTTTTGTTAAATTACTCTGCCATGTTGTTGTGATGAGGGGAGGTAGACTGAGATGGTGTGGGCATATGGAGAGGATGGGAAATGATAATTGGGTGCAGAAAGTGAGATGTGTTAATGTTGGGGGTAGGGTAGTGAGAGGTAGACCGGAAAATACCTGGGACGAGGTCATTGAGTGTGACCTCAGGGTTAAGAGACTAAATAGGGAAGCTGCCAGAGATCGAGCAGCATGGAGAGCCGCTATTAGGTGACCAAGGCCGATGCTTGCAAACATGTTGGCGCCTTCAAAAACTAAAATGAAAATTCTGCCATTAACTTTTGTCACTTATTTTTGTGCCATATTGGCATTGTTTCTTTTATCAGCCTTGATCATGTCAGAATTATATCATTATATTTAAAGCCTGCCTTCCAGCATTCTGTTTTGTCACATCAGAATCATTACCATGCTTCACACTGGATAAGCAGTTGGGTGCTCTGTGTACTGAAGACTGGCTGTGTAATGTTGTACAAATGTAAATACATACAGTAAATTAAGAATGTTCCTCATATTATTGGTGCTTAGCAACTACACCATGGAGTACAGTATATTCTTAAAATCAGCAGCATTATAGGGCTTGGATGTCTCTCATAGGGTTGTGCAGTATTGTGTTTATTTCTCTAGAAGCTGTGCAAGTGCTGTACATACAGTGCTTGACTTATTTTACAGATATGGTAGTGAACTTCAGCTGCTGATTGCCAGTCCAAGTGTGCGAGAGAATTTCACTGATATTCTTAGGTACACCCAGCAAAGCATTCTTCACTCCTCCACAGAAGAATGTGACTGGTTTACAATGGTCATGTTTTTAATATCTGGTGGAAATTTAGACAAGTAAGTTATTTTGCACAGTATGTTAATGCAGATCTTGAATTTGGCTCTCTTTTGTACTGTTTTTGCTTTTTCTTGGAAGGAACAGTATGCAGGCCCGTGGCCTTTGGTTCCTTCTTCCATGCATTAAAAAAAAAAAAAAGATAAAACAAAAGTGATGATATCTAGGGTTGGTGGCGGTACAATCGGAGGAGGGGGAGAGTGGCCATGTGCAGTTTGCCACAAGGGTGTGGGAAGTAATTCCATCTTGTGTAGTGTTTGTGATAAGTGGGTGCACAAGAGATGTAGTGGTATTAGAGGTAGACTGCGAGATGATGCTGATTTCATGTGTGCGGCGTGTCGGGGAGAGCAGGTGGAGATTGTTAGGCGTGAGAGGGTTGAACTTGCAGGTGAGTCTCTTGAGTGTGTGGAGGAGTTTCGTTATTTGGGAGACATGTTATGTGCCGGAGGTGGGGCTGGAGTTAGCTCGGTTGCTAGGGTGAGAAGTGGTTGGAAGAAGTTCAGGGAGCTGTTGCCTCTCCTGACATTGAGAGGACTCTCCTTATGTGCTAAGGGGTCTTTGTATGCAGCATGTGTTAGGAGTGTGATGCTGTTTGGTAGTGAGACCTGGGCAGTAAAGGAAGAGGATATTCGCAGGTTTAAACGTACAGAAATGACGGTGATTAGGTGGATGTGCAGTGCGTCCCTGCGTGCAAGGCCTGGGGGGGCTGGGTTTACGATGGAAGAGTTGAGAGGTAGGATGAGACTGGAGTGTATTGGTGTTGTGATGAGGAGAGGTAGGCTGAGATGGTTTGGACATGTGGAGAGGATGGGGGATGATAATTGGGTACAGAGGGTGAGAGGTGTTAATATTGGGGGAGGGGTTGGGAGGGGTAGACCGAGAAAGACATGGGACGAGGTCATTAAGTGTGACTTAAGGGTTAAGGGACTGAACAGGGAGGCTGCCAGGGATCGAGCAGCGTGGAGAGCCGCCATTAGGCGACCAAGGCCGACGCATGCAAGCATGTTGGAGCCTTCAAAAACGAAAAAACAAAACGAAACGATGTTAGGAGTGGTTGGGGGAAAGTTCAGGGAGCTGTTGCCCTCTCTTGACACTGAGAGGGCTCTCCCTCCATGCTAAAGGATCCTTGTGTGTAGAATGCGTTAGGAGTATAATGCTGTATAGTACTGAGACCTAGGCAGTAAAGGAAGAGGTTATTCTTAAGCTCAGGTGTACAGAAATGACAGTGACTAGATGGATGTGTGGTGCATCCTTAAGTGTGAGGCCTGGGGGGCTACGATTATGATTGAAGAGTTGAGAGGAAGGATGGGACTGGAGTGTATTGGTGTTGTGATGAGGACGGGGAGATTGAGATGGTTTGGACATGTGGAGAGGATGGAGGATGACAGTTGGGTGTGGTAAGTGGGAAGTGTGAACATCAGAGGTAGGAGGGTAGGGTTACAAGAGGCAGGCCTAAAAAGACCTGAGACAAAGTCATAGAGTGTGACCTCAGGGATCTGGGACTGAATAGGGAGGCTGCCAGAGATCGAGCAGCATGGACAGCCACCATTATGTGACCCAGGCTGATGCATGCAGGCGTGTTGGAGCATTTATAAACGATACAGACGGACATGGCCCCTTCCCTACAGTGATATACTGTTTTTTTTATTTTACTAAGGCTACCAGCAGTTGCTTTTATTCAAGTTAGGAAGGACTTATAATAATGAAAGAGTTAGTGAAAGTTGTATATATCTCCTTCAGTTCAAAAGGTGTCCCATATGCTGAATACAATTATCTGGTGGTAGGAGGAATAAAACATTGAAATACTGTGCATCAGCAATTTGAAGGGGTTAATGACTTGAAGAATTTTCTTATCTTTTCCCTTGTTTAACTGTTTCAAACACCATCATGTTTCCATATGCGGTGAGTGTGGTAATGAATGCACACTGCTAATATTGCTAGGTGCATTCCTGTAATTGTTGTTGTACTGCACATTAATTTTGTGTTCTATCATCTTTAATTGTGTAGTTTTATGTTTTATTATTATCCATCCATCCATCATCCAATCTGTGCTGCCGCATGAGGAGCGTAGAAGCTCAGGGCTAGGCAATTTGGTCCTGACATTTAAGATGAAAGTGACCAGCCTCATTCATCCCTGAGTGGCATTACGTGAGCAATAAACCCCAACCATCCTTCGGATATAAACCTACACAGGCTCAATCCGATTGGAGCACCTTAATTATCCACTAAACCACCAGGCGCCGTAATTTGGCTATATGGTTACTACCCAGCGTAGTAAATGGTTTCCTGGTGTACAGGAAACTGTTTGACTTGTCACTCAGTGTAGAGTCACCCATAGGCAGAAGGAAGAGGAAAGAGTAAAGGAAAGAAAGACAGAAGAGGGAGTGTAAAGTCTTTTATCCATCTATTCATCCATCATCCAATCCTATGCCGCCCCATGAGGAGCGTAGGAGCCCAGGGCTAGGCAAGTTTGTCCTGATATTTACAGTGAGGGTGACCAGCCTCACTCATCCCTGAGTGGCAATACAGTATGTGAGCAATAAACCCTATTATTGTTATCATTTATTTATCTTTTTTATTTATTTATTTTTTAAGAAGTTTAACCAGACCACTGAGCTCCCAAAACAGGGCTTTCATTGGGCTGCCCTGAGGGATTATAGTAACTGATGGTGGTTGTATGAAATTTGTGAAACTGTTATTGGGGAAGGATAGTTTACAAATCAGTTGAATACATTTAAAATGTATCATTTCATCTGACACACAAAATATGATAATTCTTGCAAAGAGGATGTGGTTGTGGATGGAGATGGCATGCTGTATTTGTTACAGCATCAATCTTTACACTCACTGAAGAGTCTGAAATTGTAACAGTTTTGGTATCTTTGGTCACTGGGACAATTGGTGATGAGGCTATATTATCCATTCTTGTGCATGTTGGACTATTAACAGAAGAATCTGCAAGTACTATATAGTATTGTTTGATTAGGGAGATTTGGTGCATTTGAAGTATCAATCTAGGCTTGTGAGTGTGGAATTGGTATCAGTAGGATGTCTGCAACAGGACTATCCATCACTGCAGAGATCGCTGATGAGTAGGGTAATTGGGTGCTTCCAGAAGGATAGTCTATGCTTGTTTCCGAGGTTTTGTAGAAATCATTTTCTCTGTTGTAATAGGAGAAGAGAGAGAAAATAAAGGTCAGAAAAAAACATGTAAATGTCATGAAGAGAGTGGGCAGAAGAGTAGAAAAGGACAAGAAACACTGATCAGAAACAAAAAGGGCCCTTTTACTTACTTGCCTTGTACAACAAGCATGGATGCTGGGGAAGTATACTTTCTGAAAGTGAATCACTGAAGTGGAGGAATAGCCAGAAATGTGGAAAAGTGTTCCAGGATAGGACAGTATATTACTTTGTGCAACAGCTTGTATTGCCATTTCTAGCAAACCTTTTTCTGATTCACAGATGTAATTTTGTTTATTTATTTTAGGTGGAGGCACTCACAATCCACTCATTCGATGTAGTTCTGCAGAGGTGACTGGCCTTTTTTCCTCTTCTTTCCTTCCTTCTTTCCTTCCTTCCTCTTCTGTCTTTCTTCCCATCATTCTTTCCACTTCCTTCTGTCTACGGGCGACTCTATACTGATTGACAAGCCAAATGGTATCCTGTACATCAGGAAACTACTTACTACGCTGGATGGTAACCATGTAACCAAATTATGGCACCTGGTGGTATAGTGGGTATTTAAGGTACTCCAATTGGATTGAGCTGGTACATGTTTATGTCCAAGGGGTGCTTGGGGTTTATTACTCATGTTAGGTCACTCAGGGACAAGTGAGGCTGGTCACTCTCATCTTAAATGTCAGGACCAACTTGCCTAGCCCCAGGCTTCTACGCTTCTCATGGATTAGATGATGAATGAATGAATGAATTATTTATATTTAATGTATATAATGATATATAGATTTCAACAGTTAAATACAGTTGGGTTGTATATTCATATAATAGCAAATAATTTAAATATATAATTTTTCCTTCTGTACATAGAGGAGAAAGAAACTAATCATATATTCTTTAAGTGTTGTAAGGAAGACCTAACCCCTGTCATCCCAGGATTTTTTATTTTTTATTTTCCTAATGCAAGATGATTTTATTCCACTTTGATAAGATGTTCCCAGGGTTTAAATGTTAGAAACAATTGCAGTAGCCCCTTCAGTATAAGAACATTTTTGTATTTTTGTCTTGGTAACACAATATGTTTTACAGCTTTGATAAGACGTCCTCAGGTTGTAGGGGTTAAAAGGACAGGAGTGAGGATCTTGGATCCCTACCTCTAGCAGGGCTGGCATGAGGGAGATTGTATTCTGAGTTTTCATTCTCATTGTGCCCCCCCAAAGATCAAAGAGTCTTGATTATACTGTACCTCTTCCCACCCCTTTTGAACATGGAAAATCAGGTTAGGATAGTGATCATAATTTTTAGCAAACCAATGATCAACAATTTTGAGTGCTCTGATGATGCTTGAATGATTGTGTAGTTCATTTCAATGGGCATATGTTTGATACTTCTACTTGCACATTTTCCTTCTCTGTAGCACATCACATCCCATCTCTTGGCCATGAATTAGAATTGGTATGACGATAATGGAATAGTGGGAGGCATGAATAACAAAGGACTTATCTATTTGTAGACATCCATCTATCCAAGAAAAATAATTGTATTAATGTTGTCAGATGAATGATGGTTATGGGGAACAGCGAAAGTTCAGTACAATATTATACTGAGTTATTTATGTCTTGCAGGTGTGGTACAGCTGTGGTAGGTCTGAGTCGGCTAGTGGTTGGCGGGGTACTGTGGCCAGCCTTGGCAGATGCTCTCACTGCCTCACATCACATTGCTGCCAGGGAAATGACCTGGGCTGGGATCATTCATAATGTCCAGTTGGTTCTCAATATGGAAATTCCAACACTCTTCCTGGCTCTGCAGGTTGATGTGATTTTTTTTTTTCGCCCTTTTTTTTCTCAGTGTATAATAGATAAAAAGTACAACATAAATACAGCTAAAATACTTAGCATGTAGCAGTTTGGAAACCAAATGTTTTCAGCATTAATGTATTGAAAGACTGATTTAACCACACCAAGTTGTGAACCATGATTTGTTAAACTTTGCATTTGGGCTTGACACCCTTAAAAGAACATTATTAAACAGGGTAGGATAACAATATTCCATCAAAGCTGTTGTGTTTGTACTGCTGCCAGTCATCTCACCAGCAAGAATTAATGCAGTATATTTTATTGTCATTGCTTATCATGCCTTAGTTATATAGATGATAGGATATGATTAGTTTTGTACTAAATTATCTCACTAAAGATTGTGATATTGATTCTGAAGGATGATGGTGATGATGATATTTCAGAAGACAGATACATGGGTGTGGAGTGTGGCTGGTGAGTGGGTAAGGTGTGTGTTCATTGGTGTGTTGCCATGGAGTGAGGTGTGCCACTACCTAGTGCTGGTGTTGCTGCAGGGGTCAGACTTCATTGTGTACTTCCTGGTGGCTCTCCTCAGGCATCTCCATCCCTCCATCATCAGACACGCTTCCTCTCACACTTCTCTCACTAACCTTCAGGTACTTCACATCATATGTTCTGTAAACATTTTATCTCATTTCCCACAGATCTGTATTATCAGGGTCTATAATTGTGTAAGAAATTTTTTTGCATTTTTTCCATGTAGCATTAGCTAACACGTTTGCTATTGGGCATAGTATTTTTGCTGGCTGTGCAATCACAGGGTCAGATGAGTGCCCCCATACTAACCAGAATAACAAACTTGCCGGAGGTACTAACAATAATGTAGATGGTGTCATATGAGTAGAGGAGTTAATATTATATTAAATATTAGCATTTCCTCAGTGAGTGAAAGATGTTCCAACAGACAAGTGTGATCAGTGGGTGGCGGGTAGGCGATCACCTCACCTTCATGGAAGCCTTATGTCGCCGCCACCGCCGTACCGTCCTGCCTCATCTCACCCGCCCACTCCATGCACAACGCTACCATTACACCCCCAAGCAGCTGTAGGATATCCTCTCTTTAAGACTAAGGACAAATCCAGCATTTGGCAACCCTTTCAGCCTAGTATAGTACAAGGCATTCCCCACTGTACGATTCATTGCTATACAATACCTTGCCTTAGCGATGTAAAAAAATTCACACCCTTCCCCACCTATCGATGACCAGTCCATGTTATCCGATGGGTTTTGTGTTTTTTAACCGATTTTGATGATATTTTAGACTTAAATTTTATGTTTCGGTTGATTTATAAACTGTTATTTGGCTTAGATTAATGTGTTTTAGTCATAGGTGGGGTGAACACTGTTATTTTTGGGTACAGTTTACTAATTTTGATTTTTTCCAGACATATTTTTGATGACTTTCATATTTTATTTTTAGGGTTAGGTGAGGTATAAACTGCCTTTAGACTCAGTTTAGCTTGTTTTAAAGCTATTTGGAGGTTTAGGTGAGCTAGAAACTTGTTTTGGGACTCATTTGGGTGGGTTTTGGACTTGGTTCGGGAGGTAATCCCAAAGCTCCCAAACGCATCTCTATACTTTCTCTGTTAAAACATCCCCATTTAACGATATCCTGGCTCAACGATGGGTTTTCCCAAATGCATCTCATCATTATAGCTGGAACAAATTCCTGTATGCTACATTTACTTTGTTCCTTATCTTTCCTGATGAGTTTATTTATCTTAGGGTAATCTTTTCATATTGGGGTGTTAGATTCAATCTTAGTTGGACCCTTCACTACCAAGGGTCTCTCCTGAGCTGGAATCGTTTTGTTTTCGTTTTCGTTTTTGAACGCTCCAACATGCTTGCATGCGTCGGCCTTGGTCACCTAATGGCGGCTCTCCATGCTGCTCGATCCCTGGCAGCCTCCCTGTTCAGTCCCTTAACCCTTAAATCACACTTAATGACCTCGTCCCATGTCTTTCTCGGTCTACCCCTCTCAACCCCTCCCCCAATATTAACACCTCTCACCCTCTGTACCCAATTATCATCCCCCATCCTCTCCACATGTCCAAACCATCTCAGCCTACCTCTCCTCATCACAACACCAATACACTCCAGTCCCATCCTACCTCTCAACTCTTCCATCGTAAACCCAGCCCCCCCAGGCCTTGCACGCAGGGACGCACTGCACATCCACCTAATCATTGTCATTTCTGTACGTTTAAACCTGCGAATATCCTCTTCCTTTACTGCCCAAGTCTCACTACCAAACAGCATTACAGTCCTAACACATGCTGCATACAAAGACCCCTTAGCACGTAAGGAGAGCCCTCTCAATGTCAGGAGAGGCAACAGCTCCCTGAACTTCTTCCAACTGCTTCTCACCCTAGCAACTGAGCTAACTCCAGCCCCACCTCCGGCACATAACATGTCCCCCAAATACGAAACTCCTCCACACACTCAAGAGACTCACCTGCAAGTTCAACCCTCTCACACCTAACAATCTCCACCTGCTCTCCCTGACACGCCGCACACATGAAATCAGCATCATCTCGCAGTCTACCTCTAATACCACTACATCTCTTGTGCACCCACTTATCACAAACACTACACAAGATGGAATTACTTCCCACACCCTTGTGGCAAACTGCACATGGCCACTCTCCCTCTCCTCTGATTGTACCGCCACCAACCCTAGATATCATCACTTTTGTTTTATCTGTATTTACCCTTAAGCCCTTGTCCGCCATACCATCTCTCCACTTCTTAAATCTTTCCTCCGCCTCCTTTTCTTTCTCTGCAATCAACACCAAATCATCAGCATACAGCATCTCCCATGGGAGTCCATCTCTGAAGTCACGTGAGAGGGCTTCAAGCACCATGATAAACAACAAGGGACTCAAAACTGACCCCTGATGCACACCAACATTTACGGAAAACTCATCACTCAAAGCTCCATTCACTCTTACCTGGGTGCGAGCACCCATGTACATGGCCATAACCACCCTAACCAGCCATTCTTCCAACCCTAGCTTTCTCATTGCCCACTTCACCACCTCTCTAGGGACTCTGTCAAAGGCCTTTTCCAGATCAACAAAAACAAAATACAATTCCCTTTTCTTTCCAATATATCTTTCCTGAAGCTGTCGAACAGTGAATATGGCATCAGTGATCCCCCTGCCTGGCATAAACCCAAACTGCATCTCATCGATATTCACTCTTTCTCTAATCATACCTTCTAGAACTCTCTCCATTACTTTCATTATCTGATCTAAGAGCTTTATACCTCTATAATTTCCCCTTTACAGGGCATCACCCTTTCCTTTGTACACATTTACAATTACACTCTTCAGCCAACCATCTGGGACAACACACTCATATATAATCATATTTATCAGGTCAGTGACTAACCTCACCCCAGTAACTCCTGAGGCCTTCAACATCTCGGCAGTCAACCCAGACACACCTGCCGCCTTCCCACCCGCATCCTGCCTATTGCCTGGCTCACAGTAGCAGCGTCAATCAAAGGCCAAGGGCCAAACACTGGATCAGCTGGCTCCAAACCTTCTCTATCCCAATCAAACTCCTCATTCAACAATCGGCTATAATGCTCCCTCCATGCATCTTTAATATCCTCAATGTTCACCACAACCCTTCCATCATCATTCTTCACACACTGCTCACCTACAATGTCCCGATTATCCCCCTTCACCTGATTTGCCACCCTAAAAATCATATTTTTCCTTTCTCCATGATTTAGATTATCAAGTAAAAGTCTCTGTGACTCAGACTTCGCCCTGTATACCTCTCTTCTAGCCCTGCGCTTGGCAGCCAAGTACTCCTCCCTTTTACCACCATTCTTCCATTCCCGGAAAAGCCTTCTTTTCTCCTTAACTGCAGCTTCCACACCCTCATCCCACCACCAAGTTACTTTATGTCTTGGTGGGTCTCTTGTCCAACCACATATTGCATCGGTAACTCTCAAGAGGTTGTTCTTAAGGGCACTATACTGTTCATTAACTCCTCTATCTACGGCTTCCTGTTCAGCCACCACTCAACTCATCTCACTATAAAAGGCATCCCTTACTGATTGGTTTCCCAGCTTCCATATTTTCCTCCTAGGTACATATGTCCTCCTTCTCATCACTCGTTCCTCAAGCACCATGTCACAAGTAAACAGTTTGTGCTGCTGCACACACTCCTCGCTTCCTATAACTTTAACATCCCTCACTAATCTCCTATCAACCCTCCTGATCAGAAAATAATCTATCTGACTGCTATTTCCCCCGGACTCGTACGTAATCAACCGGCTGATTCTTTTCCTAAAATGTGTGTTGCACACAATCATGTCCATAGCCTCCCCAAACTCGAGTATTCTTTCCCCTTCTGCATTCCTCACACCATATGCACATCCTCCATGGACTCCTTCATACCCTGAGCTGCTTCACCCACATGACCATTTAAATCCCCTCCCAGAACCACTACCTCATCATCACCCATACCACTCACTACACGTATTAAATCATCCCAAAATCTATCCTTCTCTGCGTCATCCAATCCTACCTGTGGAGCATATGCCGATATAACTGAAATCAATTTCTGGAATAAGAAAAAGAAAAAAAAACATCGGATTGATGGGGTAAGCTTGAATCTGGGTGACATTCTTTTTAGTTTATTTTAGTGCTACCAGGCAGTTCTGTTTAACTTAGGAGGAAAGACCGCTTATATTAAAGAGGTTTATTAAGGCTATACAGTATATACTTTTGTAGTCTGGTGACTTAGTAATCTATGATTCCAATCAGGGTGAGAGTCATATGCTGTGCATATCAGTTCAAATGCCCAAGGAGTGACTGGAGGTTTTTGATCACCTGCTAATAATTGTTCTGGTCAGTTGTGGCTTAGCCTTGAATCTTGCTTAATCTCAGTGGATAATATGGTATTGGTGATTATTACTGGTATTTTGTTTTCATAAGGTACCTTACAGAAATCACAATAATTAGATGGATGTATAGTTTAGCCTTGAATGCGAGGCCTGGGGGGGCAAGGATTATGAGTGTTGAGTTGAGGGAAAGAATGGGACTGGAATGTATTGGTGTTGTGATGAGGAGGGATAGATTGAGATGGTTTAGGCAAGTTTAGAGGATGGAAGATGACAGTTGGATGCGTAAGGCAAAAAGAATAAATGTCAGGGGTAGGGTTGCAAGAGGCAGACCGAAAAGACCTGGGATGAGGTCATAGAGTGTGACCTCAGGGAGAAAGGACTGAATAGAGAGGCTGCCAGAGATCAAACAGCATGGATAGCTGCCATTAGGTGACCAAGGCCGAGGCATGCAAACATATTGGAACCTTTATAAATGATACGATACGATTAGAAGGTAATACAGCGGTGGGATGAGGATGTAGAAGCTACAGTTAAGGAGAACAGGAGACTTTTCCAGGAATGGAAAAGGGGTGGTAACAGAGAGGAATACTTGGCTGCCAAACATTGGGCCAGAAAGGAGACAAAATCTCAGACTCAGAGACTTTTACTGGATAACCTAAATAGTGTTGAAAGGAAGAATGTATTTAAGGTAGCAAATTAGATGAGAAGGGAAAACAAGGATATCATAGGTGAGCAGTGTGTGACGAATGATGAAGGAAAGTTAATGGTGGACTGTAATGATATTAAAGACACCTGAAGAGAGTTTTATAACTGGTTGCTGAATGAGGAGTTTGACTGGAACAGGGAAGGTTTGAAGTCAGTGGACCCAGTGTTTTGCCCTTGATCTTTAATTGAGGCTGCTAATGTGAGCAGGGCAATAGGCAAGATGCAGTTGGGGAAGCTGGCGGGTGTCTCTGGGTTGACCGCTGAAATATTGAAAGCCTCAGGCTGGGTTTAGTTACTAATATGGTAAATTCAGCTATACTGTATGTAAGTGTGTTGTTCCAGATGATTGGGTCGAAGAGTGTGATTGTCTATCTATCTATATACCTAGGCTGCTTCCCCCAAGAAAAGGGAGGTAGCTGAGACAGGTCAACACACTACCAATTTACTCATCCACTCATACACATTCATTCGCATCTTAGCCCCAAAGGGGAGAAGGGACAGATCCTCACCGCACCACACCGCACGAGGGTCAACCGCGCAGTGCAGTCAGTGACATCCGCAGCAGGGCCCGACAGCAAAGCTGGTTTACCCTTGCCACATCATAATGGATCCAGCCCCTTACCTGCACCTGACCTGATCAGCTGATCAGACAAAATGCAGGAGAATATCCTCTCAGGGCTGCGTCATCATTTATTCATTCACAATTTCTCTCCATTCATTTCTATCACGCACAGCCACTCTTCCTTGCTCAACAGACAACCCTCTCGCATCCAACGCTCTCTTCACACTGTCCATCCATCCTATTCGTGGTCTTCCTCTCAGCCTTACGCCTCTCACATCAGATCTAGTTATCTTTTTCACCAATCGCTCATCATCCATTCTCTCCATATGCCCAAACCATCGCAACACCCTCTGTTCAACTCGATCAGCCATCTCCCGAACAATTCCAGTTCTCCTTCGCACTTCATCATTTCTCACTCGATCCATACGCGTCACTCCACACATACTCCTCAGACACCTCATCTCCATTACATTCAAACTTTTCCTCTCTGCTACACCCATATTCCATGTTTCAGCCCCATATAATGCAGTCGGTACCACAACACCCTCATACAGCCTTCTCTTTACATCCATTCTGAGTGAACGACATCCAAACACTTTTTTCATTCCTCCTAGCACCTTTCCAACTTCATTCATTCTAAACGTCACTTCTGCATCTATTCTTCCATCCGCAGCAACATGTGACCCTAAGTACTTAAAACACTCAACCTCCTCAAGCAACTCACCATTCAAAACTATAATCATCCTCCTACCATCTATCAACCTCGTACACTTCATCACTTTACTCTTATTCTCATTTATTTTCAGTTTCCTCCTTTCACACACCCTTCCAAACTCCTCTACCAACTGTCTCAATCTCTCCTCTGAATCAGCCACCAGTGCAGTATCATCCGCAAACAGCAGCTGCTTCAGATTCCACTCTCTACCATCATTCACTAGAATCAGTCCTCCATCTAACACTCTTGCATTCACCTCCCTTACAACACCATCCATATAAATATTAAACAACCAAGGCGACATCACACATCCCTGCCGCAGCCCCACTCTCACGGGAAACCAATCACTCACAGTATTTCCCACTCTTACACACGATCTACTATTTACATAAAAACTTTTCACTCCTTTTAGTAACCTGCCATCAAGCCCATTCAATCTTAAAACATTCCACAAAGCCTCCCTATCAATTCTATCATATGCTTTCTCTAAATCCATGAATGCCCAAAACACATCCTTACCTTTCGCTAAACGTGAGTGTGATTGTAAATGTGTATAAGGTGAAGGGTGATGCCCTGGATAATTTGTTTTTGTTGTTTTTTTTGTACCTGATGGAACTGGGCCATTGCCATCCCTTGAATACTAAGTCATGGATTCATAAAAGTTAGTGAGCCCTAATTATGAGGTAGGAATTAGTGTCTCCTTGGTGACCAGTTAGTAAACCTCCAGTCTGACTACACACAGCCATCAACTGAGCTGAAAGGGGTTATGGATATTCATCAAGCTATAATAAACTGTACAGTATATGGTGAATTTACATCCCACAAAATGTATGACATGGGAAGTCAATCTAAGAAAATAGTGATGATCAAATGGAAGTAGAGATAAGATGTTAACTCTCTCTCTTGATCAAATGGAAGTAGAGATAAGATGTTAACTCTCTCTCTCTCTCTCTCTCTCTCTCTCTCTCTCTCTCTCTCTCTCTCTTATGTTCACCTGTTATCTGATTGTATCCCATCTTGGAGAAACACACACACACACACACCTGGAAATCCATCATCACCTGTGTTACCTGGGCATCCCCTTCAGTAATTCCCACCTTTGTTTATCTCACCTGTTAGAGACTATTACGTTTTTTTCTACCCCAACGTGATCTAGGAATGTGTGTGTACTTTGAGATGGACTAGAGTGTAATAGGTGAATGTA
>JAGKTI010000367.1:0-57921 GCA_018397915.1 Birgus latro
GGGTAGAGAGGTATATGGGAGAGAAGGGTGTGAGCTGGGGAGAGGGCAGTGAAATGGCAGGTGACAGGGTGATGTGGAGATGGTTTATTTGTGGCCACCGTTTATGGGATTGAGGCATCTGGCAATAGATAAATAGATAGACACTTTATGCAGTTTTTATTCTGGTTTTCAGGGTTAGTTGGTCCGTATTTGCTGAAGAAGGAGACACATTGTACCACGGTTCTGGACCAGCTGATGCGAGATGACACCTACACCGACGTTACACTCACAGCCGAGGGACAGAGCCTCAGAGCGCACAGGGTTAGATCATTAATATGCTAGTTATGTGCATTGTTGTTTTGTTTCATTTCGTGTTTTGAAGGCTCCAACATGCTTGCATGTGTCAGGCTTGGTCACCTATTGGTGGTTTTCTGTGTTGTTCGATCTTTGGCAGCTTACCTGTTGAGTCCCTTAGCACATTATCACTCACTGTAATTGCAAAAACAAAAGTAGGCATCTCAAAATTAACAGATCTTGAATTTAGCTCCCATATTTTGTTTTTATTTTTCATGGAGGGAACAGTCTTGTGGGTTGCTGGCCTTTGGTTCCTTCTTCCTTGCCTAAAAAAAAAAAAAGTTGTATAGTATACTTCACGTACAGTAACTATGTCAGAGGAGCAATGCAGGTAATACAGTCCACATTATCTCTGAGTAACTAAAACTGCACATATAGTTAGTACTGTACTGGTATACACTGTTCTGTACTTGTGTAGATTTGAAAGTGCATTTGTGCCTCTCACTTTCTCAACTCACCAGCATCACACACACACACGCACACGCACACAGTAATGTTCTCGTTCTTTTATTTATACACTAATGAAGAAGTACAGTACACTATCATACATGTAGGTCCTGCTGTGTGAGCATCCGCTATGTGAGAATCTGATGACACGAGAATGGGCAATTTAGACCCAAATTCTGTGATGGCAGCAGGGTTGGTTAACCTAACCCTATTTTTCCCACAAGTTATGTACTCTGTTATACAGGTTCTCTCTCTCTCTCTCTCTCTCTCTCTCTCTCTCTCTCTCTCTCTCTCCAGTGTGTAAGAATCGTCCATCCATCAGTCCACCATTAACACATCCCACTCATATATCGGAACCCACCTGTACAGAAGCTCCTATGAATGGTGGGTTCTCAGTCTGTGTTGTATTTCAGATTGTGTTGTGTCTGGCCAGTTCATATTTCCGTCAAGTGCTGAGTCGTGAGCTGAGTGTCCAGAGCGTCATTGTGCTGCGAGACATCAAGTTTGCCGAACTGCGTAACATTATACACTTTATTTATACGTAAGTGTTTATGGAGAGGTATATGAGAGATGGACGTAAGTTGGGGGGAGGGCAGCAAAATGGCAGGGGACAGGGTGTGGAGGTGATTTGTTTGTGTCCATACCTTACAGGAATAAGGCATCTGGCTAAAGATAGATAGATAGTTTGTTATGCTCATTCAGTGTTGAGTACAAAGTCACAGATGAATTAGGCTTTCAGTGGTATAGAAGCAGTAGTAGTTGCAACTCCAGGCTCATCTGCTGACTGTGAACCCAGTGGCTTGCAGGCTGAAGCTGTCCACATCCTGCAGTTCACCATTCTTCTTTTGAGAGATAAGGAGTTGAGGGACATTTGTATAACAGGGCAGTGGAGCCACCTGATTAAATTGTTGCCACCACATGAAGGCATCCCTCTCAAGCATCATACATTTGTTGAGTACAGGGAATAAAGCCACACATCAGTTATGCTGTGACTGATAATTATTCTATATATATATATAGGTCAGTTAGGTATACAGATACTTTAGTCCTCATTTAGCTTTGAAAATACTATACTGATCAACTTATATAAGATTATTGCCACTCCTATATCAGCAGTTTTTGTATCTCTTACATTTAAATACTTGGGATAAGTAAGGATGGTAGAGGGTGAAGTGCTTGAAAGGGTACAACATGGAAGAAAGGTTGCTGGTTCTTTGAAAGCAATGATAAGGAACAGGGAAGTGAGCATGGAAGTGAAAAAGTCACAGCATGATAGTATTGTGATACCATCTCTAACTTATGGAAGTGAAGCTTGGACCTTGTTGGAGGGACACAAGTCAAGAGTGAGTGCAGTGGAAATGAGTTATTTGAGAGGAGCATGTGGAGTCACATGGAGAGATGACTGATTAATGGAGTGAAGGAGCATTGTTGTGTTGATGTGGATGTGATAGGTAGCATTAGGAGAAACACATTAAGGTGGTTTGGCCATGTGGAGAGGATTGAGAGCAAGAGACTAATGAGGAGAGTGTATGTGAATGAGGTGGAAGGGGGGGGGGAGGGGGAGGGCAAGGATGAGATGGAGGGATGGAGTGGAGAGGTATATGAGAGAGGGGGATGTGAACTGGAAGGAGGGCAGTGAAATGGCGGGGGACAGGTTGACGTGGAAGTCATATGTTTGTGGCCACCCCTTACAAGATCAGGGCATCTGGCAATAAATAGATAGACATTTTACTCTATTCATATATGCTGCTGATGCAAAGTGTATTGATGTTTTGTGTGTGTGTGTGTGTGTGTGTGTGTGTGTGTGTGTGTGTGTGTGTGTGGGTGTGCATATTTTTTCAACTTCAGGTATATACTACATGGGCCAGCAGTCATGAGTACAGCAGACAGCATCACGCACCATCTCACAATTTTGCCATTACAGTGGCGAGGCAACAATCGATGCATCTGAACTCGAGTCCTTCATGAAGACGGCCGAGATGCTGGAGATCTCGTCCCTGTGCGAGGGTCAGAAGTGTCTCACCAGCCGAGGCCCACCCCCACAGAACACCTTCAACTCCAGCTTCAGCATCAGCGACTTTGAGCGTCTGGTGGGGACAAAGCGAACACATAATGATGCTTCAGCACCATCCAGCAAAGCAAGGAGACTCTCAGGTGGAGCAGACTTTTACTTAATCTCTAAATGACCTTAACTGAGCATGACAACCTAACATACACTAACATAATCTAACACAACAATAAAGGAGGAGGATATACAGTCTCAAATGCAATTACGTAGTAACACCTCACCAACATCCAGTAAAACAAAGAGACTTTCAGGTGGAACAGACTTTTGAAGCATCTCTAAATGACTCTAGCAGAGCTTGGCATAACCTAATAAACATAACATAATATAATGCAGCAGTAAAGGAAGAGGATATTCATAGTCTCAGATGTACAGAGATGTTAATGATCAGATGGATGTGTAGTGAGTCCTCGAATGACAGGCCTAGAGGTATTTAGACTGTGTAAGAAGAGTTGAGAGGAAGGATGGCACTTGAATGTATGAGTGTTGTGACGAAAGCAGTAGAGTGAGATGGTTTGGACACATGAAGTGAATGGAGGATGACAATTGGGTGAGAGGTGTGCGAGTTGAGGGCAGATTTTTTAGAGGCAGAGGGCAGATCTGTGAGAGAGAGACCAGAAAATGACATGAGGTCATACAGTGTGACCTCAGGGATAAGACATTGAATAGAGAGGCTGTCAGAGATCAAGTAGAGTGGAAAGCTGCCATTAGGTGACCAAGGCCAATGCATGCAAGCGTGTTGGAGCATTTATAGACAAAAAGAAGCAAAACGAAACCAGTCTTCAACAAAGCTTCTCATATTTAACAGCATACTACTGCATCTCCACATTTAGAAAAGTATTATATAATGCTTCCTGAAAGCACAACCAATTCCTCTACTTATAATAAGCAAGATGATAAAGTTACTGTAGCCATTCACCATATTTATTCTCTACTTTATTCCAGGTGAAGGTCGAACCTCGAGTTGCTCTTCCGTAGAACCATCTCCCTCCACCAACTCCATGTCGTTCGTCAAAGAGGAACCCAACTTTGACAATGGACCCTCATTCCCACCCGATCTTGCAGAACCAGAATTTATGGAAAACGAACAACCATCAGGGACAGGCGGAGAGGAACGGACAAGACGAGACTCCTCTGGTTCACTGGGGGGGTTCGCGGCCATCGCTGGGGTTCAGAAGGCAAGCGAGGGTGAGGAGGGTGGAGGGGGTGATGGCGGGGGTGATGATGTAGAAGATGTGTTCTCACCACCAAACCCTGCCCCACTCCAGCCCACACAAGACACCCCCAACCCAACACCCTCTCCTCCAGACTTGACAGTTGTGCCAGAAAGGTGGGAGTTGTGTTCTGTAGTTCATTCACTTTAACTTGGCAGAGATGTACGTCCCTTATATCTTACTTCCCATAGCTCAGTGGCAGAATTAGACCACTGCAGCGCTACATCCTTTACATAGTACGTTTTTGTGACTAACATCAGACCCTAGTATTAATATGTTATTAAAACTCATTATTCAAGAAAGAGAAATGGCAGTTGTATGTCTAGTTAAAGTGAACACTGTATACCTGAAGCATAATCAAGTTACACTGATGTGTTTGTATTGCCAGGTGTCCATACTGTCCTCACATCAGCCATAAGTTTGAGGGTGTGGCCATGATGCGTCACCTCTTGGTCTCACACCCATGCAAGCCAGCGTTCCCATGTGACGTGTGTTGGAGAGTGTTTGTGAAGAGAGCCAGCTACAAGACCCACCAACAGACATGCCAACGACCCACCACTTAGGCCTCTGTGGTGTTTGTGCTGGGGAGTGTTTGTGTAGAGAGCCAGCTTCAAGACTCACCAACAGACCAGCCAGCGACCCACCTCTTAGGGCAGTACACTTCACTCCACAGCCAGTCTTTGTTACAACCAGTCCTTGTAATAGGTAGGCTTCACTTCATTGACATCCCTTTCTGCTGTTAAGAGCTCAGTAAATTAAAGAATAACTGCTTATTAAAACTCCTTTGCTACCTGTGAAGTTGATTTGCCAGTGACCCTGTTTTTAGTGATATACATTTTGCTCCACAGGCAGTAATTTTCCATCTGTCAGGCATGTGTCCCAAAATGCCACAGGCTTTTCCCTATAAAAGTTTGGGAAAACCTGGCAAAGAAAAGAAATGCTAGTATGTCCGGAATGTTTTTAAATTTTCACAGCCTTTTCCTTGTAGTTCTTGCTATAAGATGGGGGAAACTAAGACGTCTTCATAGGTGGTTTTAAAAATGCTACATCTTTTTCCTCAGAGTTGGTACTGTAAATTTTGGGAACTGGTAAATAAATATAAGAATGTTTTCCTAATGCCATAGCTTTTTCCACAGAGTAGTTACTGTAAAATTGGTAACTGTTCTGCTGTCTACCTTTCATTCATCTGTTGTCCCATCAGGAGCTGGGGCAGGGGGTTAGGGTACATAGTTCAAACATTTAAGGCAAGGGTGAACAGTAACTTGTCCCTGTTGGGTATTATATGAGCATTTAGCATCAACCAACCCTCAGATGTAAACCCTTTGTGGCCCACAGCTGATTGGAGCTCCTTAACCCACTAGACCACAGCCTTTTCCATACAAGCCAGATAGTTTTCTATAACTTAGGAAACCGTTTACTTTGATGGGTGGTAACCATATAACCAAATTATGGCTCCTGGTGGTTTAGTGGGTAATTAAGGTGCCCCAGTTGGATTGAGCCGATGCAGGTTTATATCCGAGGGGTGGATGGGGTTTATTGCTCACGTTCTACCACTCGGGGATGAGTGAGGCTGGTCACTCTCATCTTAAATGTTAGGACCAGCTTGCCTAGGACCGGGCTTCTACGCTTCACTTGGGGCAGCATAGGATTAGATGATGAATGAATGAATGAAATAATATTTGTGAAGAGAAACTGACAAATATCTCCAATTGTCATTGCAGGTTAGGGATGTAAATTGTGAAACTCAGCCATCAGCTTAAAGAGATAGCAGTGGAGTTTTAAGATGCAGTTTTTATTTAGTTTTCTGTTTCTGTGATTTTAAAAAAGCTACTTATTATCAGCACTGACTGTGAACTTTTATTTCAGTGATATTATTGTGTGATTAAGCATGTACATAGGATTATTTTTTTTTTCGTTCCTGCTATTTCTAAACAGTTTTATTCAGCCCTGGGGAAAACCATTGATTGGGAAGGGTTAGATACAGCTTGCTTTTATCCATTTACTACAGGCCATCCAATCTTAATACACATATATCTAAGCCACACCCCCTTCCCCCAGCACCTAACGGTTATCATATGGCTGGCTCGGCTGCATCACTTACCTTCTTACCACGGAGCCAAGCCAACCGTACAATAACTGTTAGGCGCTGCGGGAAGGGGGCCTGGCTTTCGGCTATATCGAGATTGGATAGTCTGTACATGAGTACTCCCTCAAGCTGAAGAAAATAAACTGGAATGAGCAACAGAAAATCAGTAAAGCCCCTCACTGGATTCAGGAGGCGAGAAGAACTGTTTATTGTAAAAGGGTTAATTGCAACCCCAGGCTTATCTGCATGTAATCCCAGTGGACTGCAGATGAAGCTGCCGCCTCCTGCATACCACTGGCCTCCTTCTGGGGGATAGGGAAGTAGAAGGAGGACATTCATATAACCAGGCAGGTGAGGCATAGGGTTATATCAGTGCCACCACATGAAGGCATCCCTCTCCAGCACCACCATGCTGAGTAAAATTATCTGATCTAACATTAAAGCAAGAATGTCATTGTACTGAAGGGGTTTTAGCACAACATATACAGTAAACACAATAATTTCCCCATCTCTCTCTCTCCCTTTTTTTAAAGTACCCAGTGCCAGCAGCTGCTGTTTAATTTATACAGACTGGCTAGTGTCATACGTGCTGTTCCCTGGTCAGTTTCTCATACTGACATTGAACAGGGGAATAGTATCTGACACTATGGACCTGTTAACACTGAGAGCATGAAGGTGTGAACATAATCTATCCATCTATAGGTTGATGCCTTAATCCTGTAAGGGGTGGCCACAAACGAATCACCTCCACCTGTTCCCTGCCACTTCACTGCCCTTCCTCCAACTTACACCCTTCCTCTCATGTACCTCTCATCTCCATCCCACCATCTCATTCTCGGTCTCCCTCTCCCTCTCCCTCCCTCTACCTCACTCACATACACTCTCGTAGTTACTCTCTCCCTCCCATTATAAAACCTCTATTACACAGTGTTATACTGCCAGGCTTGGTAATATCACCCGATGCCACAATTGTAGTGAAGCATGAATGTGGAATGCCAGAATTTTTGTTCAAGCAGTTCAATTCCAATTGCTACAGATTTTTTTATAAACAGAGGTCACCTGTAGATTGATGAATGGTATCTTTAAAATTTAATTTGTTTTTCCCTCCTCCGTTCATCGTGTGTTCCCCCCCCCCCCCCAAAAAAAAAAAATCTTTCTTTTGCCAGATGCATTAATCCCATAAGGGGTGGCCTCAAGCGAATCGTCTCCATGTCACCATCCCCCGCCATTTCACTGCCCTGCTCCCAGCTCACACCCCCCCTCTCTCATATACCTTTCCATCCCTCTATCTCATCCTTGGCCTCCCCCAACCTCTCTGCCCCTCCACCTCATTCACATACACTCTCCTCACCAGTCTCTCACTGTCCATCTTCTCCATGTGGCCAAACCACCTTGGTGTTTATGTGTGATGCAGATTGTTCACATCTGTCAGTCACAGGTGTTCCATAAATGTCAAATATTAGGGTCTTGCTCACACCTTTGTCTACTCAGTTTTAATAAATGACCAAGAATTTTGAAACTGTTGATACGCTCTGAGCCTTTAGTCCTATAGAGCAAAGAAACATACAAATTCTTGATGTGACCTTCATTATGAAACACTGCAATGTGTGTTGACAATTGCTGTTTGATTGTGTGTGTGTGTGTGTGTGTGTGTGTGTAAAATATTCATGTAGGTAAGCTTCTGTTTACAGTTGTGTTGTGTGCACTGTCACTGCCCACTCTCACAGAAACACCACATTTTTAAATTTAAATGGCATTACTTCAGGATAAAAAATTTATAAATACAGTATATAAATAGTTTTCTTAATTTTTATTGCCATTATATATGAGTAAGATGAGCCATAGGAAGCCAGGCCCATAGCTGGTGTGGGGGGGGGAGTCGAGAGGGTTGTATGAGGCCCCGTAAGATGAGCCATAGGAAGCCAGGCCCATAGCTGGTGGGGGGGGGGAGTCGAGAGGGTTGTATGAGCCCCCCTTCTGAAGGTTCATTTTCTTGTGATCTGTTTTTTTTAATATCAGTGCTAAAAAAGTTGCTCCATCACTTTGTTTGTGCTGCTTCTCAACATCACTTATGCATACACCCAGACCCCCATAGCAGGCATGCAGCACACCTTTGACCAGCCGGCTGCTATGCAAGTACAGAGTCAGCAGAAAAGCCCCCCTCCCCCCCTCCTTCGAAAAGTCCAGCTACAGGACTGGAAGTGTAATCTTATACAGTACAAACTCTCAGATCCAAAATGCTTGGGTTCAGGAACTATAGAAATTGAAATGTATTTTGGGAAGTGGAATCATAATGGTTGCTATGACGAAATAAAGGAAAATATCACCTACAATACCATGAAGAGTTAGTGCAGGGAATTTGGCTCTGGCTTCTTTTGTTATTTTTTTTCTTGGAGGGAACAATCATGTGGGCTTCTGGCCTTTGGTTCCTTCTTCATTACTTAAAAAAAAAAAGAGGAAATAGTAACATATTATCTATTATTGTACATGTCCACAAATATTCTTTTTCCTCAGATATACAGTGATTGTGTGTGGACAGACAATATTAATATCACTTCATCTGTCTACAGTGTCTGTCTATAGCCAGACACCATAATCCGGTAAGGGGTGGCTGTTTGACTTTTGAGTTAGTTGTTTTATGGGGAGGGGCACTAACCCTCCGCCAACCCACTTGTTGAAATGAAGGGAACAAGTATGAGTTGGTTATATGGTTACCACCTAGCGTGGTAAATGGCATCTTTATTTTGAAAAGTACTTTTTTTTTCTTTTTAAGGATGTTCAGATTTGAGAGGTTGTATTGTATATGGAAAACTATAAGAAAAAAAAAATTCACTTTTGCCTTTTTTGTAGCAGTAAGGCAAGAATAGGAATAGTGATTTTGTACATGAGCAGATGCCAAATACAGTAATAATTAAATTTCTCTTTATTTTGTAATTGCTGTTGCCTAACACTGCAGGTGGCTCCAGCAGAATCACTGAGTATTTGTGGGGTTGAAGCATCATGTGAGAAAATGCTTGGAAAACAATGGTGTACGTGTGATGAACGAAAACACCAACCCTTCATTTGCTCCGCTGTTTATTGGCTCTTATTCTCAGTGGTTAAGGATGCTCCCTAACACCTTTTTGTAAGTGATTTATTTTGGTTATTACACCTTACCCTGCTCTTATTTAGCCTTATTTTACTTATTCTTCACTTATTTTGCTTATTACACCTTATTGTGCTCTTATTTCGCTTATTACACCTTACTTTCCACTTCTGTATTGCATAAATCCTTCTAATATCACCATACTCTACATAAATAACACACAAAAGGACATCAACCACCCATATCCAAAAATAAATCACTAAGGAAGAGGTGCTAGGGAGCTTAACCTACAATAATACGAGCCATAGTAAGTTTCATCACCACGTTTCACCCGCTGGTTGTGTGGAAGGACGTTACTGTAATAGGAATAGCACTTTTGTATAGGGAAGTATGTAAAAAGATGAATTTTCTCACTCTTGCCATTATGTAACACTAAGGCACGTTTAGGAATAGTAATTTTGTATATGGAAGGATGCTTTGAGGCAAATTCAATACTAGGAATAGTAATTTTGTATATGGAAGGATGTACCTGCAAAGAGAGTCATTTGTTCATTTGTTTTTGCCATCATATAAGGGCAATAGAGGAGTAATAATTTTGTACAGTATATGGAAGGATGTTATAAGACTTGTAATGTAGGTCTGGAAGTAAGTTACCTCTGTTGGCATAATATGTTGTGTTTATTAGTGAACAGTGCTGTACAGCCAGAAGCAAAAGTTCACCAACACTTCTCCGCCATCTGTGGCAGTGGCAGGTGTTACACGAACCATGGGTGCCGATGAAGAGCCTACACATCATGGGCAGATCAGGGGATGTTGCCCATGCTGCCCGGGCAACTCTCTTCTTTATCACAATGATTTTTAATATAAAAGACAGAACATATATTCAGCTTTAACTTGCTGTCATGTTTATTTTCTCCCAGACAAATGTCATGCAAACCATCCTTGAATGACAACTGTTACTTAGTTGACCGAGAGAAATGGGATGCCAGACCCTCAGTACTCTGGAAAGTCATATAGGCAACACTCCAAAAATATTCCTGGATCTGCCCCTGCCTGTGATGGTGTGTGCAGCCTGGGTGGAGCAGCTGCAGTGTCCACCAGGGAATCAAATGTCCACATACCTGCCAGCACCTCACTGGGGGAAAGGAGCCTGGTGCGTCCCTGGCAAGGCACTGTCTACATCAGCAGGATGCCAGATCCCAACACAGTGTATGGACTGTACTTTACTGAACTGTACTACACTGTACCTGTAGGTCCAACATTAGTGATGCATTGTCTACCACAGGGGTGTATGTACTGTACTGTTCCTGTAGGATGGCCCAACAGAAGCAGTTGCTTGCCTGTGGTCAACAGGTCTGCTAAACATGAGGGATGAGGGTTAAACAAGAACTACACTTACATGACACAATCTGAAACACAACAAAAGAGTCTGGTAATGAAGGAACAATACTTTGTCATCTGAGAAACAATGAGAAATGTGGAAGGCAGGGCACCATACTGGCAGAGGATTGTCAATGAATTTTTGCTTGTGGAGGTACTTTTATTTTGTTACATTACCTGAAGGATTTGGATATAATGTTCATTGCTAACTATTTATTACTTTAGTTGCATTAAGTGCCAGTCTATTATTTCAGTGTATAATGTAACTGTAAGGGATGAAGAATTTTTGTATTGAAAAAATATATATTGTTTTATTTTTCCTAAACATTGAGCTAGAGATAGAGACAGACTGACGAAGAGCGTTGTGGTGTGGATGTGGACGTGATAGAAAGCATTAGAAGAAATACACTGAGGTGGTTTGCCCATGTGGAGAGGATGGAAGTGAGACTAACTGGAAAAGTGTATGTGTGTGAGGTGGAGGGGGGGGAGGGGATGGAAGGAGAGACAGGATGAGATGGAGGGATGGAGTAGAGAGGTACATGGGGTGTAAGTTGGGGGGAGGCCAGCAAAATGGCTAGAGTGACAATGGAGGCGATTTGTTTGTGACCACCCCTTAACGGGATTAAGGCATTGTATACAGACAGATTATCTAAAAGGATTGTGTGGCATTCTGTGGAGACAAACAAATGGAGGAAATGAAGAAATGTTGTGGTGTTGAAGATATGGAGAAATATGTTAGTGGTATGGCTATGTGGAGAGGATGGGAATTGAGAGACTGATTAGGAGAGTTTATGAGTGAGGTGGATGGGGGAGGGGGAGGGAATGGTATGACATGAAAAGAGGGGTGTGAATTGGAAAGAGGGCAGCCAGATGGCAGAGGACAGGATGGCATGGCAGCAATTCATTTGTAACCACACCTTATGGGATTAAGCGTCTGGTGATAGACTGATTTCTATATACAGATATGCTAGAAAGTGTTAGAAGTACTCTGAGATAGTCTGGCTATGTGGAGAAAAAGTGAGAGACTGACTAGGAGAGTATACAGTATGTGAATGAGGTGCCAGGTGGTAGGGGTAAATTGGGGGAGGGATGGGCTGGAGCAGTGCTGTTCATGAGAGGAGTTGAAGAGTGGGCAATTTGTTCGTGGACAAGGGAACGTGGAGGGCATCTGTGAAATTGTTTGTGGCTGCCCTTTACGGGATTAAGACGTCTGGTGGTCTTAATTGCTATTCAGTATTTTGAAACTGGATCGTCATTTAGTATAACAACGATAATGAAGACGCAGGAAGGTCATTGAGACACCGTGAGGAAAAATAATGGAATGATAGTTCATACCTGGCTAGCTAGACAGAGACAGACATATAAATAAAAACAAATAAATAAATACATAAATAATAATGTGCCCAAACAAACACGGGTCAAACTCCATAAAAAAGAAGGTGCTGTGGCTGTGTGGATCAACGATCAATAACAATACAAGGAAGAAGAAGAAGAGTGGCTGTAGCCTCATTTAGGTGTAGATTTTCCGTATTTTCTCTCCACCATTCAGGCTGCATTGAAGGAAGAAGGGAAGTAAGCGATACACTAGCCATTTATGTTATTACTCATGTTTAACTTTATAACCTGTCGTTCACTATCACTATCGAAATACACTGGGAAACGATGAAAGGTGATAAAAAACAAAGGATTTTATTTTTCCTTTGTTGCACATATGTTTCTTACTTTTTTATTTTATTTAACATTTTTAACGTATTTCAGTCGGTTTTGAGATTTGATTTTGTCGCAAATTGCTCCTGCCCCTACATGGCTGTGAAGTCAGATACAGAATAAATTCAACAAAATGAATCAAAAAGTCACCTGAAGTTATATATAGAGTACAATCCAAATCGACCGAAATGCGTTGAAAACCTACCTGAATTGAACCTAACCTGTCTAAACCTAACTTTGTCTCTTACTGGGGGGAATTTCCCCCCCCCCCAACCCGCTACTGCCATTAACCAACCCAAACTTGACATAACTTTGAAAACTGCTCACACCTTGAAAATCAGCTAACCTTGGGGAGAAGGTGTAGTTTAGGCTTTTTGAAGCGCCTCAGCACCACTGGGAATGGGAACTATCACAGGGTGAAGGCCGTGCTTCTTGATCAGAGAAATGTCGTATAAGACAATATTGAAACCTCCATAAAGATGCATTTGTGATGGAAATGCCATAGAGAAGACCACCCCTATTTTGTGGGAATAACGTCATAGAGCATACTGAAGTAACCGACAGATATGAGTGTCACGGAGGAAAATTAAACCCAAATGTGAATATATCAGCAAATAATCCACTGGTTTTACTGCAAGTTTTGGACAGTTAGGTCAGGGTAGTTAGGTTAAGTTAGGTTGGCTGATGTACATTAGTGAGGTTAGGTCTGTTAGGTATATTTAACCCCTTAGGGTCGGGCATTGTTCATAAAATCAATCGTCAGGAGTGGACATTTTTTGCAAAAAAATAGGTGATTTTTCAAAAATCACTCCTATGAAGACTATTAAACCTATCATAAAAATCTTTATACCCAGCAAAGTCCAACTCTTTAGCTTTATAATGAGTGGTGTTCCAGTGTCCTATCGGTACGATTATTCATTGTAGAGCAGCGGCTGAGAACGTAAGAGTGAATGTTCTGGAACAGGGACCGACATCCTCATGACACCTGTCCCAGAACAGGGACTGACCTTTAGGGATGAAGTAGACTACGGTAAGTTTGGTTAGGATTAGGTTAGGGAAAGATCAGAATAAAGGTCACTATACCTAACAGTAAATTTACCGAATAAATCAGTGCCAAAGGGGAACAGATGCAACGGCTCTACACCCAATTGAGTGTCGTTATTATCATTATTACTATTATTATTATTATTATTATTATTATTATTATTATTATTATTATTATTTCTTTTTCCTGATAATGTCAAAGTTCCTGTTGATTTTTATTTTTCTCTATTCCTTCCTTATTGAACCAACTATATTGAGTCCATTTCCTTCCTGTCTATCTGTCTATCTATACATCTATCCATCTATCAATCTGTCTGTTGCCAGACACCTTAATCGTGTAAGGGGTAGCCACAAACAAGGTGCCTCCATGTCACCTTATTTGGCTGCCCGACCTCCAACTCACACATTCCTCCCTCATATGATGATACTTCCTCAGCAGTGTGTAGTGATGAGGCCATGCGGTGATGATGATGATGATAATGGTGATGGTGATGTAATGTTAATGATGCAAATAATGATGGTGATGATAATTCTTTTTATCTATCTATTGCCTGATGCCATGATCCCATAAGGGGTGGCCATTTGACTTTGAGTTATTTGTTTTACTGGGAGGGGCACTAACCCTCCACAAACCCACTTGTTGATACGTAGGGAGCACGTATGGTTTGGTTATATGGTTACCACCCAGCGTTGTAAATGGTTTCTTGGCTTACAGGAAACCATTTGGCTTGTCACTCAATACAAAGCCACCTGTAAAGGAAAGAAAAGCAATAAGAAGTGACAGGAAAGATGGGAGAAACAGGAAGAGAAGAGGGCAGGCACAGAAAAATTATAATAAAGGGTAAGGAAGAAGTAGTCAGCACTACATCAAGTGATGATAATGTTAATGATAATAATGATGATGATGGTGATGATAATGATGGTGATGATGATAATGGTGATGATGATGATAGTGATGGTGGTGATGATGATGATAATGATGGTGATGATGATGATGGTGATAATGATGATGGTGATGATGATGATGATGATATTTCGTCAGCAGTGTGCAGTGATGAGGCCATGCAGTCTACAGCGTGCAGCCAGTCGTCGTATTGCTCATGCACTACTGAGCGTTGTGCGGTTGCTTGACATCACCAAGGACTGTGACAGGGTAGGGAGGGAGAGAGAGAGAGAGACAAATCCTTCAGATACATACATTCATGGGATGAGTGTTCACTGCCCTTTGCAATGTGCCTGACAATGTCAAAATGGTAGCAGTTTTGAGAGAAAGAGAGAGAGAGAGAGAAAGAGTAAAAAATACATGCTGCTCATAATTGTCTGGTAATTTTCAGGAGCGGTTGGTGAATATCCTAACATGGCTGTCGCAGAATGAAAGTCATTGCCTGACGAACAGTGTGGTGCAGGCCGAGGTGTACAGGATGTTGGTGCAGAGGCTGAGGTGCAAACACAACCCGCCGGTCTTCCTCTCCTGCATGCTGGCCCTCTGTCAGAATGTCATCGTGGACCAGGTTAAGGTTCGTGTCATGTGGTGGAGTGCGTTTGTTTACACCCGAGAGAGAGAGAGACTATTGAAGAGGCCAGAGGAAATGTCGAACCAGCTGTGGAAGAAAAATGTATAATAGATAAAAATAATAATAACAGCCGTGGCTCGGTGGGTTAGAGCGCTCCGCTCTGGCCGTAGGGTCGGAGGATCGAATCCACCCAAGGGTCATTGGTGGACATCAGGAAGGGCATCCGGTCATAAAATGCTACACGCTCCAATCCAAAAAGGCCGACGCATGCAAGCATGTTGCAGCCTTCAAAAACGAAAAACAAAAACGAACAATAATAATACTAAAAGAGAGAGAGAGAGAGTAAGTACAAAATCTTACAACATAATGCTTAATGATTCCTCTCCTGTCTTGTGTTAATAATATTAATAATAAAAATAAATCCTCTCTTAGCTTTGCATGTACCTTTCCAAGAGAATCAGTCTGACAACTCTCAGCTTAAAAAGGGGTGCCAATCCTTGGTCATGCACTCGTATCATATCGTATCATTTATAAAGGCTCCAACATGCTTGTGTGTCGGTCTTGGTCACATAATAACAGCTTTCCATGTGGTTTGATCTCTGGCGGCCTCCCTGTTCAGTCCTTTATCCCTGAGATCACACTCTATGACCTCATCCCAGGTCTTTTTCAGTCTGCCTCACACAACCAGCCCACCTTCCACACCCAGCTGTCATCCTCCATCCTCTCTACATTCCCAAACCATTTTAATCTACCCCTTCTCATCACAACACCAATACACTCCAGTCCCATCCTTCCTCCCAAACCATCTCAGTCTACCCCTTCTCCACAAAAAATTCAGCCAACAAACTCAGTCTCTTTTCTTTCCTCCATCGCAGCATCCTCCATACCTCTCCATCTCACACACTTGTATACCAGATCAATCCAGCATTTGAAACAGGCATTGATATCTTTTTCCCCCCCCAGATGGACACCGAGTTCAGCAACAGATGTTATCCAAATCCCGAGTATGCCGGATTGGTGATGAGCCAGCAGGATTCACTCTGTATCTTGGACGTCATTGAGGGTTTTCAGAGGCAGGAGGCGATGGTGGGCGTTAGAGGGAGAGGAGGAAGGGAAGAGGGAGGGAGAGGAGGAGGCGGAGAGGGAGAGAAAGGAAGGAGGGAAGAGGGAGGAAGTATGGAGAGAGGAGGAGAAGGAAGTAGAGAAGAAGGAAGAGGGGAGAGGGAAAAGAGAGGAAGTGGAGAGGAGGAAAGAGAAGAACGTGGAGATGAGAACAGAGCAGGAAGGAAAAAGGGAAATGAACAAATAAGTAAATGTTATGGAACAAGATATGCTCCAGTATCCAAACAGAAAGATGCGCTAGAGAGGAGAGGAGAGGAGGATGTGACAGAGAGGAGACGAGAGGAGGATGTGGCAAAGAAAAGAGGAGAGGAGGATGTGACAGAGAGGGGAGGAGAGGAGGATGTGACAGAGAGGAGCAGAGATGGAGTGAGAGGAAGTGGTGAAGGAAGACACTTGGAAGGATGTTTAGAAAATGGTATTGAGTCTGGAAGAGATTATGTGCCAGTATCGAGAGGGAGAGAAGAGGGAGGTGCCGGGAGAGGAGAGTATGTCCACTGGAAAGGGGGAGGAGATGGGGAAGTTAAGGGAAAGGGTAATGATGAAGAACTGAAGGGAAGTATAGAAATAAATATGAAGAGAAAGAGAGGAAGTGGAAATGAAGAAGGAGAAGGAAAGGGAAATGCCAGAGATGAAGAAATGGTGGGAAAGAGAAAACCTGGAGATGGAGAAATGAAGGGAAAGAGAGGAGCAGGAGGTAAAGAAATGGAGGGAAAGAGAGGAGGAGATAAAGAAATGGAGGGAAAGAAAGGAGGAGGAGGTAAAGAAATGGAGGGAGAGAAAGAAATTGGACAGAAAAAAACTGGAGAGAGAAAACCTGGAGACATGGAAGCCGAAGATGAGCTGAGAGCCACACACAAAGAAGCAGTGGGAGTTGAACATCTGGTGCCCCTCAAGACAAAGTTGCTGGTCCTGGAGGCAGTGTATTTCCTTGACGCGGATTCCCTCATATGTCTGGTGCAGAAAATGCCCGACCTTCACCATGTAGCCCTTCAGGTGGGTTGTTGCTGTGACTTAATCTTTTTATTATTTCTTTATATGGCATCATTTTTAGATTAGATTAGGTTTTTAGGTGCTGGCTTGATTGATTGATTTTTATTCCACAGCGCCCAGTTTGATTGATTTTTATTCCACAACACCCGGTTTGATTGATTTTTATTCCACAGCACCCAGTTTGATTGATTTTTATTGCACAACACCCAGTTTGATTGATTTTTATTCCACAACACCTGGTTATTGTATCTGGTTATATGGTTACCGCTGTTTTCAATGGTTTGCTGAGTTACTGGAAGCCATGAGGCTTGTCACAGTACAGAGCCACCTGAAGTGGAAAGAAGAGTAATAAACAGTGACAGGAAGGATGGGACAGACAGGAAGACAGGAGGCCACACACTTCTGTATTGGTAACTACAGTGTGTATATGTATTGTAGTTTTTTTTTTTTTTTTTTTTGCACATTGACATGCAGTTCAACTAATGGGGGCAATTATCCTTTCAGTTCAATATCACTGCAGGTGTCATGCGGGCGCTGAGCCAGCACTGCCCTAAGCTGCAGTCCTTGTGTTTCCTGGAGCAGTATCTTAAGCTGGATATCCAGAATAACGAGATTGTCCCTCTCCTCTTTAAGACGCCGCCACGTATAACCTTCATCAATATACTCGAGGGATTGTGCAAAGATAAGGAGTTCATATCTAACTTTGCTCCGCTGTTTCCTAACCTGAGGATGTTAGATATAGGAGAGCTGTACATTGATGGGGATATTTACCAGGTTGTTTACACCCTGGCTCTCCTGCTTCAGCCAAGACTTGAGTTTCTGGGAAGGGTCAGGCCCACAATCCTCACAGATATCATGACGTACAGATGTGTGAGCCGTGCCATTAATTGTGATCCTCAAGGTTCTCTGCCCCTCAAACACACCAGGTTTAATGAGGACGTGTGTTTGGTGTTTGGCAAGTCACAGTCGCACAAAACCCTGCATCTGTTTGCCAACCTGACATGTATGGAGCTGGTCCTGCCCTCCATCACCGACAGTGACGCAGTGGAGGGTTTTATCAACTTGTTCCGGGACAGCAACGTCAAGGCCCTGTCCCTGGCGTGCTTGCGTAGATTCCCCATGGGAGACCCGTCCTGCCTGAGCTACCTCCATCACCTGCGACTCAGTGAGAACCAGTACCACTTTCCCTTTGAAATCGTCCACACCATTCTGGATCATTGCCCTGAGCTGCAGACCTTAAGCATCCACTCGTTGCTGTCCGACCCGCACGATCACCCACAGCAAGAACACCCTGGGGGTCTGATTGACGACGAGGAGAGGCAGGTACTGGATGACATCCAGGCACTGGCAGCTCTGAATGATCTAGCCATGCTGGTGATGCAGGATGGTTTTGAAGGTTGGATGGACGAGGGTGCTCGGTTGGAGCAGGACCCCCCTTCTCCACCACGCCCTCCACCATCACGGAGAAAAGCCCACCCCATACACACCAAACTCACCTCCCTGCGCATCGCCTCACTCTTCAAGGCGCAGCAACAATGTACAGAGGCAAGTGGCTCCTTTGACATTACTGGCAGCTGACAGTATAATTATTCAGGGATGTTTCAGTACAGTACATTTCAGCTCCTTTGACAGTACAAGCAGTTGGCATCATAATCCAGGGATGGGTTTCAGTATATTTCACCATTTTCCCTACAGCTGGTACTATAGCTTAGGAAACTGGCAACACTTCTGTAGAAATAGCAGTGGAGTGGAGCTTTATAAGGTGATTTTTGCGTACGATAATTTACTGTGGATGTAATGTAATGACTGAAGCTAATCTTGACAAATTGATCACTGAGCTGGGACCTTTTTGAGTTCCATGTGGCCTGAGTGTTAATACAGACCACTGAGCCAAGGGAAGAACTTAGAGAGAGAGAGAGAGAGAGATTTTATGTGCATTTGTATGTGGAAAATTGAATGTCCTTGGATTATACACCCTGACGATGACAATGATGATGACGATGGCTGTGTGTGTGTGTGTGTGTGTGTGTGTGAAAGAGAGAGAGAGAGAGAGGTAGACAGAGTGACAGAAACTAACCCCAATCCATTGTCCTCTCCCCAGACCTTCCTGCACACGCTGCTGAGACGGGTGCCCGGTCTGCAATGCCTGTGTCTGGGGCCGTGGCTGGGGTCCCTGATGCGGCAGGGACTGATGTGTACGGCTACGGCGCTGGTGTCGGTGGTTACTCGGGCAGCACACGACGGGGCACCATTACTTCAACATCTAGAGCAGGTGAGGAGTATAGTTCTTTCACCTTAACTTGTCCCAGAGTTTTGTCCTTTGGCAGCTGATTTTCAATAGTTTTGTCACTTTAATTTGGCCAAGAGTTTTGTCCTTTGGCAGCTGATTTTCCATAGTTTTGTCACTTTAACTTGACCCAGAGTTTTGTCCTTTGCAGCTTATTTTTCATACTTCATTGGTAGAAAAAGAGAATGCTAAATCCTTTCCATAGCACTTCTGTGTGACTAGCATCCTTTTTGCAGCTTATTTTCATAGTTCATTGCTAGAAGACAGTGCTACGGTGCTACTTCCTTTTTCATAGCACATCTTTGTGACTAGCATTGTATTCTAGTGCTTTTATTTTTTTTCCATTTTGCAGAGTGTTTTTCATAGTTCATTGCTAGAAGGAGACAGCGCTACTTTCATTCCATAGCACTTCTTTGTGACTAGCAGCATATTCATGTGTTAATGGAGTAGATTTTCGTCCTTTTGCAGCTTATTTCACGTAATTCAGTGGTAGAAAAAGACAGTGCCACTACTACTCTGTTTTCTTTCCATAGCACTTCTTCATGACTAGCATCATATTCTAGTGTTGATGCATTATTACAGCAAAGCATTGAAGATAAAGATGTTACAGTTTGAGGCCAAGTAAAAGTGAACAGAGTATAGGAGCCAAAAGGAACATTAAAAAAGAATAGTAGAAAAAGAAACATAATGAAAACTTAATGTATTTCTGTGTCCTTTCCGTGTGGCCAAATCATACCACCACCACCACCAACCCACCACCACCACCACCACCACCACCACCACCACCACCACCACAACAACTCTCCACCCTTCCAGCTGTGTTGCTTCCCATCCATGGACTTGAACCCTGAGGAAACATGCCAGTCGCTTCTCTCCCTAGTGCGCGTCCTGCCGAGCCTACAGCACCTCACCCTGCCGCCTCTCGACCCTGTGCTCTTGGCTCCCACTCTGCGGCTGTTTCGACACACCCACATCGACCTGAGAAATAAGTGTGATATCGAGCGTATATGGTCATCATGGGACCCCGAGCATTAGAGAGAGAAAGAGAGAGTCAAAATCAGACGAGCCATGTCTCGAACCTCATAGCGTCCCTATAAGGTCTTCCTGTTGGGCGAGGCATCTTGGTCCTTTTGAAGCCTGATGCGGTGGTTTTACAGGTGAAAGATCAAGCCAGCCTTAGTGCTGGGTGCTGAGTGTGGTAGAAATGTGGTGCTCACTGAAGCTATGTGGTGCACAATAAGTGCACTACAATGTTTAGCCTTTCAAAACCCCTCCATTAAATATAAGTGTCAAAAATAATCAAACTAATGTGAGATGAATTTTAAATACATATAGTCAGCAAAGCAGACCTTTGAAAGTTTTTGTGAAGATTTAAACTGGCCAAACATAACAGGTCTGCATCCTCTCTAAACACTTGTTTGTGACTAGCATCATACAGTATTTTAGTGATCATTTGTTACAGCTCAGCAATTCAAGACAGACAGATGGCAGTTTTAGGCCAGGTTGTAGTAGGAGTCGGAGTAATACTAGTAGTTGTAGTAGTAGTAGTAGTAGTACAGTGCAGTCCTGAAAATTTAAATTGCAGATCCCCCAAATTTCCCAGTTTTTCAAAAGAATTCTGAAAGTCAGTTTATTGAAAAAAGGGAAAAAAATAAAGGATTTATTTACTGCCAAAAAACACCTGCTTTAGCTTCCAGGGTTGTGGTTGTACTGAAAAAGTGCCACAGTAGTGTACAGTGGCCCAGTCTGTCTCAAGCAGGACTTATATGTACGACAATATTGACACAATTTTTTGTTCTGTGGTTGAGATGGTTTGGGCATGTGGAGAGGACAAAGGATGACAGCTGGGTGCAGAAGGTGAGACGTGTGAACATCAGGGGTAGGGTTGTGAAAGGCAGACCAAAAAAGACCTGCAACGAGGTCATAGAGTGTGACCTCAGGGGTAAGGGACTGAACATGGAGGCTGCAGGAGATCAAGGAGCGTAAAGAGTTGCCATCAGGTGACCCAGCTCGATGCATGCAAGCATGTTGGAGTCTTTATAAACAATACAAATGAATGTTACACATCTGTCCCTGTGAACTAAAGCCATCATGGTTTATTGCCAGGTTATCACATCGGAACTACTAATACCATGACTCTTTGACAATAGATATGAGGATAACAGGTATTCCAATTAGCTGGGTTTCTATAAATGTTGTATCTCATTGTTGTATTGATCATAAAGGCTCCAACATGCTGCATGCATTGGCCTTGGTCACCTAATGGTGGTTCTCCACGTTACTCGATCCCTTGCTGTCTCCCCGTTCAGTCCCATATATATAACTGAGGGTAATGGTAGACAGTTCCAGTTTTTCAAAAAATTCAGTTTTTCAGAAAGCTTTTGTTCCCAATCATTGTGGATTTGGGGAATTGCACTGTAGTAGTCCCAGGTTCATCTGAAATGTGAGCCCAGTAGACTACAGACTCAGGTTGTCCTTCCTCTGCAGTCCATCATCCTCCTTTTGGGGGATACAGTACAGGGAGCGGAGGGATGTTTGAATAACCAGGCAGGTCCACAGCCCAGTTATGTCAGTGGCACCACATGAAGGCATCCCACTCCAGTGCCAGATGACACAATGAAAACATGTGTGAGAATAGCAAGTATGATGCAGTAATTCAGAAACCACTGTATCCATTAGGAGAGAAAGCCAGCCAGGTGATGGTGATTTTTGTTTTCGTTATTTTTTGAAAGCCATCGAGATGATGGTCATTTTTTTTAAAGCCAGCAAGATGATGGCAATTTTTTTGTTATTTTTTAAAAACCAGCAAGATGATGGTGATTTTTTTTTAAAAGCCATTGAGATGATCTTTTTTTCATTATTCTTAAAGCCAGCAAGTTGATAATTTTTTTTAAATCAGCAAGGTGATGGTGATTTTTTTTTTCTTTTATTTTTGTATTTTTATTTTATAACAACATTGCCAAGTATTTTTCGTTGCCCAGTGCCTGTGATACATGCAGCTGTATGCCATTGTTTTCCATAAATACAGTATTTATTGTTGACCTACATTTGTGTGTGATTACTTCCTAATTATTGATAGTGCAATTAGCCATGTCATCCTGTCCCCTGCCCCTCCAACTTACACCCCCTCTCGCATACACCTCTCTCCACCCCATCCCATCCCGTACTATGTATGTACAGGATTTATGGCTCCTTTTCCACTTTATATAACAGTATCCCTCTGTGGTAAGTGAGGGTGCTTATCATCTACCCACTCAGTGTAGTGCTCTCTCTCTTTCTTCAAGTGAGTATATTGAGGGGCAAGCCCAATGGTTTTCTGTAGTAGAGGACACCATTTACTACACTGGGTGGTAACAATATAAGCAACCAGACTGAGCCCGGAAGGGTTTCCATCTGGGGGGTGGATGGGGTTGCTCACACATTGCCACTCAGGGGTTGTGTGGCTGGTGGGTGGGTGGGGTTTCTTGCTCACACATTGCCACTCAGGGGATTGTGTGGCTGGCGGGTGGGTGGGGTTTCTTGCTCACACAAAGCCACCCAGGGGGTTGTGGGGCTGGTCACTGATGCCTCAATTGTCGGGACTGAGTAGCCCAGCCCTGGGCCCTTACACTACTGTGGGACAAACTGGGAGTGAATGTTGTAGTTGGAGGTGTATGGCAAATCTATCAACTTATTTTTGTTGTATAATTATGTGGAAGGATGGTGCAGCGATGTATATGAGAGAGGGGGGTGTGAGCTGGGGGAGGGCACTGGAATTGCAGGGAATAGGGTGATATGGAGGCGATTTGTTTGTGGCCACCCCTTACGGAATTAAGGCGTCTGGTTATATAGAGATAGACACTGTACTTTAACATTCCGATTTCAGTCCGTCAGCTTTGGAGAGACAATTATCCATTCGATATAGCCTTCATCAGTACCATCAGTTGGCTACTCAGGTCCTCTACACTAACCTGGCCTAGAGTTTTGTTCTTTTACAGCTTATTTTTACTTAGGTTGACCGAAAAAGATAATACTACGGCTGCACATGATTACCATAGCATTTCTTCGTTACTAACAGGCTATTCTAATGTTATGATCTCTTGTCAGTAATCGCCATTCACGATGAAGAGATAGCGAACTTCAGACCAAGTTGGATGACCTACTGTAATGTATTAAAATACAGAATTCATCTGGACTGTCGAACCTCCTAGATAGATTGCGTGTTGATTAATCATTCATGTGTACCAGTCACCATCTCTTTTTCCACACGAGTAGAGATCGAGAAAACGGTATGAACAGAAATACCAAAATTTGCCATTCTTAAAGATATGTGACAGTTTCCTATTTCTAATAATAAATGGAGTCTTTTATGTATGTAGGATTAAGGAAGTGTTTTTTGGCGTCATTTATACGCATATACGAAAAACAAATGCTACGGATCACTGCGTGCGCGGGAAAAGGCCGTGTGCAGCCGCAGTAGAGTGGCCTGTAGGACTGCCAATTTAGCGTTTACAGTGTACAGTATATAATTTTTTTTTTTTTTACAACAGTTTTGAGGGCGCGTTATCACAAATTTAGCATCAGTGGAAGAGGCTTATTTAAATATGTATATATATATTTTTTATAGAAATTATACGTAACAACAGTCCATTGCTTTTGAAGGCAAGTTTTTGGAATTTAGCAAATATCTGTAGAAGGCTAGTATAGCAATCCCTGGACAATTAGAATGACAACTTTATCATTGTGCCGTCCATCTTATCATAAGTAGCAATATTCTATTATAGTGCCGTAATTTTTGTTCATCGTTTTGCGACCTTCTAGAATCTCTGGAGGGAAAATTTAGCAATCTCAGTGGCACCTCAAGCAATGGTATGATACCTTGTGCAACGGCCATTTTAAATAAATTTTCGCATAATTTTGTGCATTTTTAACTTTAGCGCCTGTCTGACAAGTTTAGCTGTTTGCAATGGAGCATTGACGATGGTGGAGGTAATGTGCTGTCGTTTGTGACATCCATTTCAATTAAAATTTTAGCATCATTTCCTATTTTTTTTTTTTTACATTCATACAAAGATTAATTACGTTACATTAGTTGGCCCATATCAATTGTAGCGGTTTGCATGATGTGATATTGGCGACGGTGGAGATAGTGTGGTGCCGTGTGCACCGTGTAGCCAATCAGAGGCCGGGCTGGGCGATGGACCAATAAGCGGCCAGCAAACCTCAGCCCGGGTGCACCAGCAGACGCACAATAACAGGTGAGCATTTGTACCTTATTTATACCTTAATTTGATGATTAAATGAGTGAGGTAGGAAGTGGGAATGCACGTGGAGGCTGCTAAAGTCCGTGGTGGATGTGTGTGAGCCTGGAAATGGTTAACAACGACGTGGTTGGGGTGAAAAAAGCATGTGAAATGGTGGGCTTGTGAGGCGCTGGCGGGCGGTGTGTGTGTGCGCGGTGAGGCTGGCGTATGTACGGAGACCCCATTTATATTTACTATTTTCCACCACATTGCCACATTTAACACATCTGAGGAGTTTTCTGGATTCAGGTAAATAATTTTAGATGTATAGGTGTGCTGGGGAAGGTGAATTGGGCGCTAGTAACGAAGAGGTGCTGTAATGGTGGAGGAGGAGGGGGGGGTCCACATGGCCTAACCTCACGTGCCGCGGGTCATTGGAATGCCGACTCTTTTAACAACCACGATTTCTCTCAGCCCCTTAAAAATCGCCAGACATTCAACGCTCTGACTGAAAAGCTTTCCTTCACGGTAAAAATAATCTTGTAGGATAGTGCTGATAGTACCGTAGTGCGAGGCATCATGGTGGGCTATTGCGACATTTTGATTTTTCTCGGCACAAAAAAATCATCTGGCATTCAATCCTCAGACTGCTAAGCTTTTATTCAGCATAAAAACAGGTCTGCTTGTAGGACGAACATAAAGCTGGTGCTAGTACTTATAAAAGGCTTACGGATGCACATGTTAATTTCATTTTTTTCAACAGAATTCCCTCATGAATGAACGGATCTTGAATTTGGCTCTCTGTTATCTTGCTCTTGTTTTTTCTTGGCCGGAACTGTTTGCCGGCTTCTTGGTTCCTTCATTTGTCTGTCTATTGCCAGATGCTTCAGTCCCATAAGGGGTGGCCACAAACAAATCACCTCCATGTCACCCTGTCCAATGCCATTTCACTGCCTTGCTCCCAGCACCCCCCATTGTTATATACCTCTCCACCCCCTCTCGCCTTCCTTGCATAAAAAAAAGATTGCTTTTCTTTTGCATCTTAAAATGAAGGTGGTTAGATTAGTTAGTATGTTCAGTGCAACAGGGTGGTTGATGGAGGCCACTTTCATGTTCACAATTTCTCCCAGTTTTGCAAAATCATCTAGTTTCAATCTCTGTGTCTCTGTACCGGCTTTCCCCACGGCACCGCAGTATATAGTTCTTTCATTCTAACTTGGCCCAGATCTTCATTCTTTGTCTTTTTTTTTTTCTTGCATTGGCAGATGTTTTTAGGATTTGTGAATTTGTACTGTATTCATCATTGCATTGAAGGATATTGTTTGTGTGTGTGTGTGTGTGAGGCAGATATTTAGAAATATATATAAATTTTTGTTTGAAGGCAGTGTGAGTAAGGTTGCACAAGAGAGTAAGTGTGATGTCATCCGGTGAGATTGTATTATCATCTTCCATGACTGTAACAAGTGAAACTAGGACATGGTGGTGGTGGTGGTAATAGTGGTGATGTTGGTGGTTGTGATAGTGGTAGTTGTGATGATGGTGGTTGTAGTAGTGGTGATGGTGGTGGTGTGACAGGAATGGGGCTTGTACTGTCCGATTATGGTGCATGTTGGCTGTGGGAAAATTTGAAGTTTGCTCATCACTGGAATGGCTGATTTGTTATTTTTTTACAATGAACAGGAAAGAAAAAAAGATCCATATGCCAGATTACAGGTGTCCTCCAGTCATTAAAAAAAATTGTAACAGTTGAATTTGCACTGCACAACAGTATTTTAAAAAGATGAACGGAGGAAAGGAAAAATGAACCATATGCCAGATAACAGGTGACCTCCAGTCATTTTAAAAAAAGTTGTAGGGGTGGATTAGAATTGTGTTATTTTTTAATGCAAGGAAGAAGGAACTAAAGGCCAAAAATGGCAAGAATGGTCCCTCAAAAAGGGGGGGGGGGCAAAAACAAGATAACAAGCTACTGTTTATAAAGTGGGAAATGTAACTGATGTGAGAGTGCCGTGTGTTTATATTTTGCTTCACGGTACCTTCAGAATACGTCCGTAGAAGCCATGAGGGAAACAACACACACCACTCCTATGTCGGTGTTTGATTCTCCACAGCCTGTCCTGTTGCTTGCACTCCCCCAGAAATGATAAAAGTAGTGGCTGATACAGTATGGGTGGAGAGATCTTGCCAGTCCACTCTATCTGTCTATCTATTGCCAGACGCCGTAATCTCGTAAGGGGTGGTCACAGACAAATTGCCTCCATATTGTCCTGTTCCCCGCCGTTTCATTGCCCTCACCCCAACAACCCCCTCTCTCATAATGCTCTCCACTCCATCCCTCCATCTCATCCTTGGCTTTTGTGTGTGTGTGTGTGTGTGTGTGTGTGGATGGTGAGTTATCTGAAAGGAGTGTGTGTAGTTACAAGGAGAGACATGGGAATGAGGAAATAAAGGAGCATTGTGGTGTTGATATGAATGTGATTATAAATGTTAAGGGCATAGTCTTTTTCGACTTGTTGCTAGTAAACCTTTAGGACTGGGAGGCAGCAGTTTACATCAGTTATTGACTTGCATGAGGGATTTGCCTGTGTATAAGTTTTGTCAAATTCAGTTCATTAGATTTTTCTTTTGAGATTTATTGTCAGAAATTTCTAAATTATCTATAAGAGATTAATAGGCTCCAAAAGTAATGGATAAAATTTAACCTGCTGTGTGGCAAACTAATCTTAAAGAGTTGCTTTACAGATTCTCTAATACATTTTATATTTGCATTACAGGAATATCAGTGAGTTTTTTTTATTTCAACAAAAATCTAAGTTTCCTATCATACAAATGCCCTGGGGCTGGATTCACTAAACACTTACAGCGCCGGATCTCCTAACGGTGCCTAAAGATACGGTGCCGAGGCAGAATCAGTCAATCACTAAATGGGCGCCGCCATCTTGCACCAAGATCTGGCACCTCAGGTTAAGCACTTGGGGGACATACCGTAACCTATATCACAACCCAGAATCAGCATGTTTATCAAGTATGCGACCTCTTGGACTATCGATTGCCTTTGGCCCTCTTCACTTCAAATCAACGTCGTAAAAGAAGAAATTGAACTGACCGAAAAATAAAAGATGTGCCATATTTGTTTTTAGTGCAGCTAAGAACTCTATCAATACTTATTTCATTGCAAGGTAATATGAAAGTGTCAAAAATAAACATGCCACTGGGAAAGCCTGGGGCCGCTCGAGCAGTCAGCTGCTGATGTTTACGGCATTTACGTCGAGAGAGAAGGTTCAGAGACCCATTAGACCCTCTCCATGTGCTTGATGAGCATTTGCTACGGTATTATTGGTTTCCACGACATGAAATCAGGCTTCTGGCATTTCATGGGTTGATAACGGATGTGCCAAGCAGTGACAGTTTGATATACTAAGGTGATTACATTTATATGAAGACATTAATAATATTTCAGACATGGCACTGGAATTAAGGTGTTAAATAAACTTAACAAACATGACCTAAACAAAGCCTATGCGATACAGACCATTTCATGCATCAGTATACTGGATAAGGTAACATGGAAAATCAAAAGGAATGAATTCTTTAACAGTATGAATGCTCAGCCTAAGACCAAAGCAAAATTATTACTAATTGATTGGATCAACTTAACCTTTGGCATACAGGAAATTTTTCTAAGGTAATTACAATACCAAACGGTTCTTAGTCATCTGTGCCAAAAGCACAACCCCACCTCTCTCTCCCCCAAAAATGGAAATGACTTCCTTGTTTTAGACTTGTATGATCAAGCTAACCTGTGTTATAGTCAAACCCTACCTCTACCAGTAAACCCTCATCAATGTGTTAAATTTGTTTGATATGGTAAGTTAGAAAAAAACAGCTTACATCCTCACAGGCATTATGTAACTAACAACAGATATATGTATTTTTTTTTTTTTTAAATACTTAAAAGAATTTTCTTTGCCTCCATCATTGCCTTGACAGCCTTCCCCATAACATATCTAAAATCACGAAATTTCTTCCTCACTTCACTGCTCTCACTTTCACTGCTAATGCTATTCACCCCATAGGTAATACTTTCCCATGCTAGCATCTTCGCTTTCTTTGTAATGTGTGCATCTAGTGAGGGAAAAATAATTGTTTTGTCTTGGAGACTTCAGTAATCAAAACTGAGAGGGTAAATATTTCCTTTATTTCCGTTTCCTATATATATTTTTTTCCATTTGATAGTTTTTTTTTTTTTTAGTTCATTTGAGTGTTTTGAGGCCCCAGTTGTTGTGCAAATGAATAATAACCATGACTATGACACATCTGACTGGAAATATTAGTAATGGTGGCAGGGACTGGCCTACTGAAAGTGTTTAACTAAACCTAACTTAACTGTACCTAATAATTCAATCTAACCTAACCTAACCTAACCCAACTCAGCCTAACCTAACCTAACTCAGCATCCAATTGGGAATTTGGGAAACGAAATCCACTTTTCAGTATGTTGAGCAAGATTCGGTAATATTCATTTGCCCACAATAAAACACACACAGGCGTACACGACAGGATAGCACAAATCCACTGGGTATGGTAAGATTTCCTGCTAAAGAAACAATAAAGGAAATAAATGCCACAAAGAGTTCGTCACTTGAAAAGTTAGGACGTCTCTTCTTTGGTTCTGTTGGAGTGAGTTTTTATTTCTATTATTTATTTCACTAAAAGAAAATATGCCGAGTGAGTTTGTGGTATTAAATCCTGAGGTCTGTGTGTTGTGCATGTTCTCGCCCCTGCGCTTGTGTTTACATTAGGGAGAAACAGCTGATGCGAGGATTCGCTCCGTGATTGGTTGATCGTGACAAAGCCTCACTTGTAAGATTCTCTGTCATTGGCTGAGCAGAAATCAGCAGATGACGGCCAATTTAAGGCACGTACAACTTACGACGGGTAAGGTGCCGTAAAAAAAATGAGAGAATACTGTACCAAACTCGGGTGATAGATACGGCGCCACAGGAGTGCGTAATCTGAGGTGCCATATCTTGCTCAGGCACCTCAAATGACGACCTTATAAGTGAATCCAGCCCCTGGATGATTGGCAGGCTCTGTACACCAAATATATCATTGTACAAACATTCCAGTGACAGTCAGTTTTTATGGGATTAAGACATTTAGTGCTTGATATGAGTGCACAAAAACGCCATTTTAAAACACACACACATTCTTAGAAGATTATAATTCTTCTCACAGAGACAGAGGAAGGATGCCAGAACTTCCTGGAAGTTTTGCAGATTATTTAAAAATTCCAGATTTTTTTTCTTTAACTTAACCAAACCAAAAATGAAGGCAGTGTCTTTCAGAGAAATAGAGAAATATTTTTTATATTGTTTACCCATGTGGAGAGGCTGGAGAATGAGAAACTCTTGAGGTGTGTATGTTAGTGAGGTGGGAGAAGGGAAGGGGAGAGGGAGACCAAGAAAGAAGTGGAGTGGAGAGATACTGTATATAATGGAGGGGGATGTGAGTTGGGAGGGAAAACAGTCAAATGAGGAACATGGAGGTGATTTGTTTGTGGCCACTTCTTATGGGATTAAGACGTCAGGCAGTAGATAGGTAGATATATTTTTTGAATGATATTGTAGTAGTTCAAGATAGATTGTTTTGCTTTGTTTATAAAGGTTCCAATGTGGATGTGTTGGCCTTGGTCACCTAATGATGGCTTTCCATGCTTCTTGATCTGTGGCAGCCTTCCTGTTTAGTCCCTTATCTTTGAATGATACTGTACCGTTGTGTGTGTTAATAAATCTGGTGATGTTTGTGTTGCAGGTGTTGGCTGGGTGTGAGGGGGGAGGAGGAGAGTGAGGCGGAGAGTTGTGAGGAGTTCTCCGTAGTGTTGGGGTGTCATGTCAGGTTCAAAGTGTTACAAATGCAACCGATGGGACATTTTGCGCGGGAGTGTCCCATGGGCAGCGGACCCGGACCAAGGGGACGCGGCGGCCCAAGAGGTAAGTCTTTTAGTAGTGTCCCACCAGTGAACCATTTACGGTTATCCCCAGTAATGGATCATCATCACAGGTGCAATACATTTAACCTGGTGATGATTTATTACATTTACCAATTAACCACTTGATTGGATGGAGTTCATCACACGAGGCTTAGATCAGGACATTATCCACCCTTCTTAGCCACCAGGTGAGATTTGGGTTGGGTGGAATTACAGATGATATGTGTCCACACAGCATAACACGTAATGGAGCACAGCACAGCACAGCACAGCACATCATTCTAACATGCAGACGCAATATACCACACACAAGGCAGCACAGCACAACACACTAACATGCAGACACAGAATCAGTGTTGTAGGGCACCAATGGGACTACCCAGTAGAGACAGTTCCTCTGAACTGTCTGCTTGCATCCCTCCACCTCTACGATGGGCACGTAGTACCCGTCTAGCAACAAACTCTCATCCCTTTTCTGTCCAACTCTCTAATGCAAGAGTTAACCGATACTCCCAGTCCTTCATTTATGCAACTGGTCAACTCTGGAACTGTCGTCCTCTGTCTGTATTTCCTACTTCCTATGATCTCCAGTCTTTCAAACGCAGTGTGTCCAGGCATCTCGAATTGTACGGATCTTGAATTTGGCTCTCTTTTGTACTGTTTTTGCTTTTTCTTGGAAGGAACAGTATGCAGGCCTGTGGCCTTTGGTTCCTTCTTCCTTGCATAAAAAAAAAAAAAAAAAACTGCTATTGACAAGTCTGCTTGATCAGCCATTCTCAAGATCTGATGGCAGGTACAGTGCTCACCTACCCATTCGCACCCGTTGTTCTTAACCTCTTGGAACACTGTTAACCAATTTTTTTCATTAATTACCTGCCAAGGATGCAACATAACAGATTATGTAATAAACAATACTGTCCCTGTTGAATTGGTTTATTCATGTATTTGAGTAACAGCAGTTGCCTTCTAAAGTTGTATGTTGGCACAGGTATCATCACAGAACCTGGGAAAACGAATTTTGAAAGGTGTCATTAACTTCCAGTCAGGTGTGTTGCAGCCAGGAGAGCATTGTGTAAGGAAAAGCCCATCCAGAAACATGGCAGTATTTGTGTGTGTGTGTGTGTAATATTCATGTTGGTATTGGGGGATTGGATATTACTGCAGCTGTTTTCCTGCGTAATAACCCGATATTCATTTTGGTATTGGGGGTGTTGGCTTTGCAGAGAAATGCTACAAGTGCAACCGTCCGGGCCACTTTGCACGCGATTGCAAAGAGGAGGAGGATCACTGCTACCGATGTGATGGCGTTGGACACATTGCAAAGGACTGTGAACACTCCTCTGATGAACGTACGTATCTTTCTCCCTCTCATCCCAGTAAACTTCCCTATTTTTCAATGATCTCTTCACCCATTTTTATTTATATGTAATGAGGTCAGAAAGAGTTAATATGGAGTGGAAGTATTGGCACATTGGGTTAATCTTGATGTTATGCAGTTGCTACAGAGATGGTGTACTTATTTACTTATGTCTTTGAGGGATTTAGATATGAAGTGTTAAGTATATTTATCCTTTCATATATATTTGTCTGTCATTATATTTGTGCATAGTAAAAGGCCTGCACTGTGATTTACACAGGTAGATTTGCTTTGTATACACCTGCCTGGTAGTTACTCAGTGGAATACTTAATATACTCGTATAGTTTCTCCTTCTGGGTTATTTTCTTGCTCTCTTGACCCTGCCTCGTCCCATCCTTAGGTGGGAAAAGAGTTCTGGTTGGTGGTGGTAGTGGTGGTAATGGTGGTGGTAGTGTTTTGGTGGTGGTGATAAGGTAAATCAATGCAGCTCACCTGTTCCCCTACAGCCTCGTGCTACAACTGCTCCAAGATGGGCCACATAGCACGTGACTGCCCTGAGCCAGAGCGCACCTGCTACGTGTGCAACAAGAGCGGCCACATATCACGCCAGTGCACAGAAAATAAAAGCGAGAACAGGAATGCCAAGGTAGTTGTGCCATTGATATCAGCCATACTATTTTTTATGTGACCACCTCTACTCCTAATCCTTAGTACTTAAGCCACCTAGTACCTTGTATCTCCATTTAGTGGCTTTACTTTGTAAGTATGTGTGTGTGTGTGTGTGTGTGTGTGTGGTATGTTTATTGATAGGGCACCTCTCAGTGTGTTTTTGAAAGCATTGTGATATGGTTTTTATAATGAGTAGCGACAGTTTTGGTATCTTAGTAATCTTATTTGTCTGTAGGCAGTAACCAGAAAGTACAGCACATTTTTCTCACCAACAGTAGAGTGAAATTAAGGTAAAGTACTTTGGGTTAGGTTAGATGCTTTCTCTTTATGGTTAGTCAGTATTACAGTAACATGTATAGTATATTTTAGCACTTTTTGGGTCTTTTGGTTAGTATTCCCATCCACAGTGCATGTAGGGAGGATGGCAGTTGGGTGAGAGGTGTGAATGTTGAGGGTAGATTTACAAGAGACAGACTGAAGAAGAGTTGGAATGAGGTCAGACAGTGTGATTTCAGGGATAAGGAAGTGAAAGGAGAGGCTGCTAGAGATCAAGCAGCATGGAAAGTCACTACTAGGGCCAAGTTGAGGTGAAAGCACTGTAGTAAAGAAGGAGGGTTAATGTTGCTGGAGATCAAGCAGTATGGAAAGTTGCTGTTAGAGCCAAGTTATTATGAAAGCTCTGTAGTAAAGAAGGAAGGTTGATGGGTGTTTTCCCGGCAGTGTTACGTGTGCGGCAAGATCGGCCACATCTCACGTGAGTGTCCCATGGGCAGTGAGCAAGAGAATGAGAAGCGCTGTTATGTGTGTGGCGCCGGTGGTCACATCTCACGTGACTGTCCACAGGGAGAGTCCGACACTACTTGCTACAGGTTAGTTCATTGCCTCTCTTTAGTACATACAGTAGTTAATTATTGAACCATATGGTTATAGAATAGTTTACTTATTGTAATATGGGTTGCAAAAGTATCGGTGCACGGGGGTCCGATGCCTACCAAAGACATTCAGACAATTGCTGATGTTTACCAACGTCTCATTGTGTATGAACATTGTCTGTCTACATAAACATAAAATTTGCTATATGTTTGCAAGAGGATATTGCTAGTTGGTGATGTATGACATCACCTGATATCGTGGCTACCAAGGTGTGGTAGGTCGGACACTAATATTTCAGTGACCTCTATTCTGTGGTCCCAAATGTTTCACGCATATTGTGCACCGATGCTTTTGTTACCCAGAGGATCGGTACCTCATATGCTTACTACCTGTCAGTTAATTGCCTTGTTTCCTAGTCTTAATTGTTGAAAGATATGATAATGCTTGTACAGGAGAGTCCATATGTTGCACCTCTTACATCCACCGAGACTGATATTACTTGCTTCGGGTCAGTTTTAATATCCACACTTAATTGTATCTTTGAAAGGACATTGGTACTTCTTGATAAAAGGTAAATTATATAATTTTCCTGTACTGTATAAACTTTTTAAATGAATAGTTGCTGGTTGATTTAAGGTCTATTATATCGTTAGTGTGTAATACATTCCTGACGGCATCGTGGTCAAGGTAAGTTAGTAGAGTGGAGGTTGGTATGAGAGTAAGGAAAGTGGAGAAAAAGAGAACAGAAAAAAATATAGAAAGGAATAAACTGAAGAGTAAGGAAGAAGAAAAGCAAAAAGATGGAGAGGGAAAGGAAGAAAGAGAAAAAAGATGGAGAGAGATTGAAATGAAAAGAAAGAAGATGGAGAAGGAAGAAGAAAGGAAGGGAGGTGGAGAAGGAAGTGGAAGGGAAGGGAGGTGGAGAAGGAAGAGGAAGGGAAGGGAGGTGGAGAAGAGAGAAGAAAAAAGGTGATGAGAAAGAAGAAAAGTTGGAGAGCAGAGGACTAGAGTAGAGAAGAGGGAGAGAGAGAGGAGGAGAGGAAAGTTAAAGTGGAAGGAGGGTTGGTGAAGAAGTTGAAAGATGAGAGACTGGAGTAGTGGAGAGAGGGGAGAGGAGGGAAGGGAAGGAAGAGGTGGAAGATGCGAGAATGGAGAGAAAGGAGAAGATGAAGAAGAGGCAGGAGGAAGAAGATTGGAGAGATGAGAAACTGAAAAGTGGAGAAAGGTGAGAGGAGGGAGATTAGAAAGAGGAGAGGAGGTGGAAGTGGAAGTTTGGAGAAGGGATGTGCCTTGTGAAGAGGGAGAAGTAAAAGGAAGATAGGAGAGAAAAAGGGGGGGTTGGAGAGAGAAGAGGAGGAGGTACTGGGGAAAAGGAGATTGGAGGAGAGTGATGGAGGGAGAAAGAGGAGTAGATTAGAGAAAATGGAGGAGGAGAAAGAAGAAGGGAGAGGAGAGAAGTGAAGGAGAGAAGAGAGGGAAGAAAGGAGATGGCTAAGAAAGAAGGAAATACAAGGAGATGGCTAAGAAAGAAGGAAATACAAGGAGAAGGAATGAAGAGAGAGAGAGGAGGGGGAAGGAAGTGAGGGCAGATGATGGTGTGGGAAGTGAACAAACCAATCCCTGTTTGTGTATGTTTCATCACTAAGTACACAAGGAAGTACTGAGAAATTATCTGTTAAAATTACATCTCTTTCTTTAAGCCGCATTTGCCAGGGTCCCCAGGTGAGGAGTGGGATGCCTTCATGTGGTGGCACTGTTATAACCAGGCAGCTCCACTGCGTGGTTATATAGTCCCTATACTTCTCCCATGCCTCCTGAAAGGACTGTGGACTGCAGGAGGGGGGCAAATTCATCCTGCAGGCCAGTGGTTCACATTTAAATGAGGCCGAGGTTGCAAATACCACTTTTAGCTGACCAGATTTATGGAAAAGAATAACACATTACTGACTTATTACAAGGACTGTCTCTAGTTATATGACATTTGATTAGGGTCACCCAAGTTGTATGAACAGACTCCTGCTGGATGTTCCTTTGAATCATTATACTACTAAATATGAGTCAGATGAAAGAGTTATGCATAGTCTTACTTAGCAAATTATATTTTAGAAATGTGTATTATTTGCTTATAAATTTGGACACTGCTGCTCCTTACCACGCCCTAGGGTGGGAAAGGAGGTCCGGATGATGATTGAATGCCATGTGGTCGGTGATAAATGTATTTGGAAATTTACACTGAAATGGTAAAATTAGAGAGCATTTCCGAGTCATTGGTACAATTTACTTTCTGTTCAAGAGAGGGCCTCCCTGACTCTGTGCAGGTTATAAAATAGCCAAGGTTGACAGTTTTTCATGAGTTAGTTCAGTGAAGAGGTTGTGTACTTTGAAAAGTGGATTAGTGTGTAGTATGTCTGGACATTGCTACTGCTCACTCTGCCCTAGGGTGGGAAGGAGGTCCGGATGATGGTGATGTCATTTGTGTATTGTAGTAGCGGTGTAGATTTAAGAATCATTTTCTAGGCCAAGTGATGCTGATTAATCCCCCACCGTAGATGGTAGTGCTAACAGTAACTGTAAGTGAGAGTATGTGTTTGTGGAGTTTATCATTTCCTGCTGATAACTTGTGGCCGGATCGGTAGAGTTGGCCTGCAGTCCTAATGGACCCAGGTTCGAATCCCCACTGGGGCAGGGAACAGTTTAAGGATTTGAATTTCTTGAAAAGCAGACTTTACTGATCTACCAGACGACCCGCCTACATGTCGTAAAAGTACCCCCGCTAATACCAATACACCAGTCCTGTATGAGACAGCCCTAGCATGTATTCAATACGGACGTTGGGTGTTAGCGCCGAAGTGGTGGCATGTGGAGGTGTATGGATGTAGGAGGACTACTGGGCCTTGATAACGGGCTGTAAATCCTATGTCCAGAGTTGGTCACATTAGAAAAAACAAAAAAAACATTGTGGGTTACAGATAATGAGCTAAGAAAAGATACAGGAAATCCTCATCTTCTGCTTTAACATTAACACCTTTCTGTAGTCGTGTAGTACAGGTGGGTGCCGTTAGACGAGCGTCCACCAAACAAGGAACTGAGGGTTCGAGAATGGGCAATTTAGACCCGAACTTGGTGATGCCAGCAGGGTCAGTTAACCTAACCTTTATCTACTCCAGTATATCCCCTCCCCATCTGTCTCTCTCTCTCTCGGACCTGCCTGTACCATGCTTGAGAGTAGGGTAGCAAATACTGGTATAATGGAGTACATAACTTGTGGGAGAAATAGGGTTAGGTTAACTGATCATGGCATCACTGAATTTGGGTCTATATTGCTCATTCTCGTATCATCGGTCTCTCGTATAGCGGATGATCGTGTGACAGCATCTGCCTCAAGATGTTTTGGTAGATTAGTGCTCCTCTGTAATGTTTTTTGTACTGTCCTGTTACCAGCAGTGACTTAATGGAGAATAGGATGCTTGGACGTCACCCATTTTACATATGCACCATTCAGTGTTTGGCAAGAGTGATAGTTCCTTGGTTGTCTCAGTGAGTGGGAGGACACATGGTAAATTAGTGTTCCTGTGTCTGTCAGTTGGGTGCAAAATGCCCCATGGTATTTACTGCTGCCTATGACCTCCAGTCTTTTAAATGCATTATGTCCAGGCATTTTGAAATGAATGGATCTTGATTTTTACTTTTCCTTATTTTGTTTTTATTTTTCCTTGGAACAATCTTCCTGGCTTCTGGCCATTGGTTCCTTCTTCCATGCATTGGGGAGATGGAGAGTGGGGGGGGGGGCACTGCTTGTTAGACTCGTTCAGTGGTGTATAAAAGGCCAATAATTGTAGCCAGTCAGTCATGTGTGTGAGAATGGTTGTGGCTCAGTGAATCTGTTGAGGAAGTGCTTTGTCCAGTCAAATATTACAGTTCCTTTGTCATTGCTGGATCAGTATATGCTTGAATGTGATGTGATGCTTGAATGTGATGTAATGAAGTCAGATGCATAGTATCGTACATGGATGAATGGCACTATACCTTTCAGTCCACTGTCACAAGAGAGACAGGAGAGGTGAACAGACTTTAGTATTTGGCTGTACAGGCTTGCCTGCCTGTGTCTCACTGCTACAAATGCTCTGGCAGTATTTTCATTCATTTGCCTTTGAGGTTGTTTTGTGGCACCTCATACCAGTTCCTCATACATTTGCCTCTCAGTGCACTAACCCACACATTCACATCATTGTCTTCAGCGGTTGCGATATTTTCTTCATGATCTACGCAGCTGCAGGCTTTCAAACTTTTTCTCTTTGGCTGAGCTGCTTCTGATTATGACACGGGAGTGGAATTCGTGCCCAAACCCACTCCATCCGTGAGTGCAGATGATGTGTAGTTCAGTGAAGCGTGTGAGCTGTTGTGTGAAAACTAGCTTACTGTAGTTTTGTGAAAGATTACTAGAAAAGATTTTGTAACAATAGAAAATTCCTTCCTTTAAGAAGTTTGTATCTGCACTGCAAGTGTGTGTAATACTCAATGCTGTGCTTGCTGGTAGTGTTGTGCAAAACTCCAGAGCCTGGCACCTCCAAGAAGCCTGGTTAGAGGTGGCAGTCACTGTAATGTGCAAGAACAGAGGCTGGTGAATATTACCAGTTATGGATAACAGTTGGTGTGGAATTTGTGTCACCTTTAAGATTAACCAAGTGAAGTACAGCAAAAAAGGATAACTGTACTGGAAGAAAGTTCAGGCTGTTGTAAAGAATATGGAGTCTGAAGCAAAAAGGATGTGGTATCAAGATAGTATGATTTTGTGATTACATGTGAGAACACTAAAATAATAGTTAACTGCCAGCGCTAGAGAGACTTGCATCCATCAACAGTGAGAGACCTCTCAGCAGGAAGTAAAATTGGTAGGCCTTAGCCGGTATCTATTAGTCAGGTGTGGCTTGGAAGGGTTTAAGTGTAGGGCTTGGTTGGAGTTGACTACTGTGCCTCTTTATGTTGATGGGACAATAAATCTTTTCAGGGTAGGCAGAATTACTGTACTTTAGTACAATTATTTTATTTTTTAGTTTTATATAAAATAAATATGGAGTCCATCAGCGTACATCACTCTCATGTTTTACGGCAGATGCATTTTTGAAAACCAGTCACGTAACAGTTAAGTGACTCTTGAAGGTGGCATGGCAGTTTTACGAGAAAAATGACCATATAACAAGAAATCAGGCATCACCGATATTGTAACTTAAGCAGTTGTAAAATGAAAAAAAGTTTACAAAATTTTTATTGGTCATGTAAGAGAAGTCATAAGTCCTGTATATAACAGTCAGGCAACGAGGGTGTGTTGTACATGCAAACCTGAGTTGTGGTAGATGGATTGAATTTTTCATTTTTGAAGTGGTGTCTTAAAAAAAAAAAAAAAAAAGCCGCTGGATGATTTTGTGGGGGAGTTGGTATGATGGAAAAGATACAGTATTGCCATTGTAAATGCTTTGTTTTATTTTTTTAAGGTCAGTGTAATTCACTTTTTCAATTTTTCTAAAGGAGTGTCGTATACAAGTAACCCCAATTTTTTCCCTTTGAAACTGTATACCTAAAGATCTTTTGGAGTAAGGTGTAAATGCAGTAATTCCTCACACATTTACCATTATTTAATTCCCGAGTGATGTGCTGCTTAGTAAAGTGCCATGGCTGAAGCAGTTGATTGCAGTCCTCTGTGAGTTTGGTTCTTAACTGCTTCTATGTATTTTGTAGATCCCTTAATGCATACAAGTAGAAGCATACATCACTGCCAAAGTAGATACAGTATGATATTTAGGGTAGGAGAAAGACAGGTGAGAGCTTGAATTCTGCAGTTTCTCATGTTTTGGGCTGCACAGAACCAGTTTCCAGTGAGTTTGAAACAGGAAGTAATAAGAGCAGAGACACCCCTGGATTTTTCCTGCCACTTCTGCCTTATAATTTCTTGTTTAAACTCTGAAAATGGGTTCTGTGAGACCTGTCACTCTCGCACCCAACATTTCCTCTTGTCGTAATGGATCATGTAAATACAGTATGTTTTGTTTTTGAAGACTAAAGAGTCTCATCCTGGAATGTGACCAGATCCAACAGTTTTTACATAAGGAAAATCTTGAGGCCTATATGAATGGTATAAGGTGAGGAATTGTTGTATGAAATGAATGCTGGCAGGTCTTTCATATGAGACACTTATGTGAAAATCGTATGTTAAATGTGAGCTATGGGTTATGTGTAGATTTGTAGTTGTACAGTGTTAAATAGGCAGGCAGTGTGACTAAATAAATGTAGGTATTTTGTGAATCATCAGATATAGATGAAATTACTGGCAAATTGTTCAGACTTGTTGTAGGGGTGTGGTAAGCAATGGAGGAGAGAGAATGTGGAAGTAATGTGGAGTAGAGGGGGAGAAGTGATGGGAGAGAAGAGGAGGTGGAGAGATGGTCATGGAAGGGGAGATGAAGAGGTTGTAAGAGATGTGGAAGAAAATGGAGAGGAGAGCATGTAAAACATGGAGGGATGGTTGTGGAAGGAGAGGCAATGGAGAGGTGGTCAGTAGTGGAGATGATCGTGGGAGAGGGGAGGTTGTAGAATGGGAGAGGAGAAGAGGGAGAAGGCTGGAGACTGGGAGAGGGGAGGAAATGATATGATTTGAGGAGGAGAGGAGACTGCAGAAGATGGCAATGTGATAAGGAGATGAAGAGGGAGTTAGGAGAGGAGACGAGAAGAGAGAAGTTATGGAATTGATCAGGAGGTGGAAAGGCGGCCAGTGCTGGAAGTGAGAGGAGAAGAGGCAACTGAAGATGGGAGTCACATTAAGGAGAGGAGAGAAGGGGCAGCAGAAGATGGAGAAATGGTTGGGAGGGATGATGATGTGGAGGAAGAGGAGTGGGGAGGTTGTAGAAGATGGAAAGAAGATAAAATTGTGATCAAGGAGCTACAGGACAGTAGAAGATGGAGAGAGAGAAACTATAGAGCAAGAGCAGAAGTGGGAAAAAAATGAAACTTGTGAGAACTGTGGAAAATTACCAGTGTCAGACTGGGAGACAGTCGGTAGTGAAAACATGCTTGTAATAGGCAGAGTGAGGTGTAATAAAGACAGTACAGGACTCAGTACCTGCATGGCAGAACAGCAACCGTCCAACACACACAACTAAAGGTTGGTCAAAAGTTCCTGAAGTGTGAAGTGCTTTTGCTCAAGCCTGTCATCATGTATTTCTCTGTGTCCTCCTTTAGATCTTATGTACAGATAACTTATCAGAGTCTTTGAGAAGTCAACACTAGTAATATGAATTGGACATTTTATGGAATGTTAGAGTAAATACAATTGTTAGTTGCAGAGTGCATTGATTTGTAGATGCTGCACCATGTGCAACACAGTATATCATCTTATTTGATGTAGGTTATAACAAAAGTTGCCAGTTGTCACTGGCATTGTGCATTTGATGTGGTGTTGAAAAGCCACTGTAAAGATGGTGTTGTGTTCACTGTGGTTTGTATGGCTTTTCAGATGCAACCTGAAGGGCCACATGGCTCGCAACTGCCCCAAATGTTACATGTGCGGTGGGTTTGGCCATATATCACGCCAGTGTGAGATGGTGGCTTAAGACTGGCTCCCTCCCACTCCTGGTCTCTCCCTCCGCCACCGACACTGCCCTATGCCGCTCCACGCGACCCATTGGACTGGGGTCGTGCGGTTCGGCCTTGTCATAACAACGTTGGAGTGTCGCGTCGCGCCGCTCGGCCACCGCGCTACCCTTCATGGTGGAAAATGATCCCAAGTCGTACTAGTGTGATTTATTTTATATCCTGATACAAAATTGAAGGTCTGTGAGGAATGCTGAAGGACAGACAAGTGGAATTTGTATTTTTTGTGGAAACCAAATTGAAGTGTTTTATAATTTGATGAGCATCAGGTAAACTGGAAAATTTTTATGCTGGAGATTAGCATAGTGGAATTTGTCATTTTTTATGATTTGCTAGTGTTTTTCAAGAAGTATTGGGAGTTAATAGGAATGTATAATATATTTCTTAGTATCTGGAAGAGGCTGTTTATATGTATGTTATGGATCCATTCAAATTGAAGTTTTTAAAAGCAAATGAACAGTTGAAAGTGGCAGTTTATATGTGTATTATGGAGTATTTCAAATTTTGTTTTTGAAATTAGATCAAAATGAAAGGCTGAAAGAGGCTGTTTACATATATGTTAAAGGGATCCACTCAAATTGTGTTTTTGAATTAAAAGCAACGGGAAGCGCTGGAAAAAGTTGTTTATCTTACGGATCAATTCACTTAAGGATTTTTTTTTTCCCCTCGAATAAACGGGAGCAAACAAAAAAAATGAAAGAGGCTATGTATTTGTTATGGACCTGTTAAAATAGCATTTTTGAAAAATTTGAAATCTGAAACAAGCAAAGGGGAGGAGAGGCTGATAAGGGGAGGCAGGAGCATACGAGTCAACGGATCCTCCAAGCTAACAAACAAACATAGCCGGGTAGAGCATTGAAAATTTGAACATGTAACCCCTGCCGGATGGTGATTTATTCTTTATTTTGGTTGCAATTCACTCGAGGAAAGTTCTGCATTATACACTGAATGATGATGGTGGGTTCTTGTGTGTTTTATTATTGCATCATTTCCCCCCCCCAAATTATTGCGATGTATGCCGTATATTTCTCCTATTTTCATCTTGATCAAATGTCCGTCAATTATGGATCCATTCCAGTTGTTAAATTCTAAACAAATGAAGGTCTGAAAGAGGATGTCAAGATGTATAAGGTGGAAGTCCTCGAGTGTATATGAATTGATGGTATGCAGCTGTGGGAGGCCTTTGCAAATTAGAGAGGTTGGATACAGACTTACGTCTAGCCTATACTAACCTCTCCAGTGTAAGGTCTCTCTCATAGCGGCATAAAATCATGTGGCCTCCTGCACGACCAAAATAAAATAATAACGGTGTTCCAAAGGGGTTTTCAATGATTTTTTTCTTCTAATCTGTGTAGTCCTGTCCACTTACAGTTTTCTAGTTGTTCTTAACCCCTTCAGTTTGGTGACTTATTTTTTTTATTCTCCTTGGTTGCTAGTTGGATTTTACCATTAATCTGACAACTACAGACTATGAGTAGAGCTGAAAGGGAGGAGTCACTGCATTATGGATGTGTGAAATTCTGTAGTCTCGGTTATGAGGAAGGGGTGAGTCTCCTTGGTTACTGGTCAGATTAAGCCATTAGTCTGACTACACTTGGCCATCAGAGGAGCTTAAGGAGGGAGGGTCAGGGATGTTTGTCAGGTTAAAACAGACGGACTATAGGGAAAAAATGAGTCACTGAATTGAAGGGTGTTACAGTGTCCTGGTAGTTTATACAGACAATCAGGTTATTTACACGGCTATTTACAAGCGCCAAATTAACAAACTTCAGATTTTCACGCCGTTTGTCGCAGAAGTAGCATACGCAAAAAAGAACCGAAAAAAACGAGCGGAGGATTTTTTCTGATCGCTGTTGGTCCAGCTCACATGGCCGGCAGTGTTGTCTTTGAGGTGATTTGCTGGTGTTTTAAAAGTTACGTTAATAATGCGCCGCTGGTCCACCACCCCCCAGCCCCACCTTGGCTTGGATTATTTGTATTATTTTATTACTGCTACTGCTACTGTTGTTTTTATTATTATTAGATTAGATGGTGATTATCATTATTATTATTCTCACTCAATTTTTGGCTCAGTTCCCCCTCATAGAGTGGGAAAGAAAGTCTGGATTATTATTATTATTATCGACTTGAGATCATTGTATAAACTAGAAAGAGTTTGAAATATCCTTCACTAACCTATGATTACCCAGATGATAAAGTGGAATAAATAAAAAGATAAATGATGGTTTTATACGAGTAAGTACCGTAAATGATAAGAACAAACGATGGCTTTAGAGAACAATAAATTAATGCTAATAATTAAATAATGATAAAAGTAAATTATGATATTAGACAAAAATAAATAATAAAACATGATGTACTGGTATTAGACAAGGAATAAATTAATACAGTAATAATAAATAAACGATAGAAATAAATGATGGTATTAGATGAGAAGAAATGAATAATAAATAGATAATTAATATGAAGTATAGTATTAGACGACGAATGAATAACTACAATAAATAATAAATGATGGTATTAGACCTCCCTTCCCCTAGGGTGGGAAAGGAGGTGCAGACGATGATGGTGGTGATAATGACGAAGACAACGACGATGATATAAACAAAGGATGGTAATGGACGAGAATGAATAATAAATACTGTACTGTAATAATAAAAACAGACGATGGTTTTAGCCAAGAATAAATAATAGTAAAATGCGCGGTGGTACTGGAGTGGGTGAAGCAGCGGCCGTTTTCTTAGTTGATGTGGCAGACTTTCCTGTTAGGGGTCTTAGGTGTATACGTTTTGCTGTATATGGATAAATAATTTTCTCTTTGTGCTGATGACCCGAGGGAAACCAAAACACACCAATTTATGCTCCAGTCATGTCGATTTACAGGTTTAATTATGAGAGATTTAGGGTTTATTTGTGAGGTGGATTTACATTATGAGGTACTTTTACAGTTTGGTTTTGAGGTACGATTTAATTAATATGGATTTAGGGTTTAATTGTGAGGTGGGTTTACAGTTTAATTTTGAGATTGGTTTACAGTTCATGATTTGGGGCTCAGTTGATGTTTATTTACAGTTCAGTTATGAGATTTAGGTTCATTATGAGAGACACAGTTCAGTTGAAAGATACATGTTATGAGACAGATTTACAACTTAATTTTGATGGATTTACAAGTACAAGAAATTAACAGTTCAGTTGTTTGGTGGATTTACAGTTATGAGATAGATGTAGAGTTAAGTATAAGGTTAATGGTTCCTTGATGAGATTTAGGATTCATTTGACAGATTTACAGTTTAATCGGCATAAATTGACGATTTAGTTACTTGTTAAATTTACGATGGGGTGTGTTCAGGGTTCATATTTTTCAGGATGGAGTAACAAATATAAAATTGGAACATCAGTGGAAGTGTTATTATTATTAAAGATCAATAAGGCCATGATTTTTGAGTTCATCCAATCCATTTTTGGTCATCAGCACAAACGGTGTTGCAACAAAGAGGAGATTTGTGAACACATCATGAAATTGTCGTGGGAGTTTCAAAAAAAAATTCAGGAGAACAAAGCTAAAAAATATAAAAAAAAAAGTTGCTGTGAATACCTTGACGATGACAGACTGTTCCGGTATTGGTTGGCACAGTCTGAGACGCAGGCGAGAGTGGCTGGTAGAGGGGCACGCGGCGGGGGTCATTTACAGGGATGGCGTACACGACAGACTGACCATATGGTTCCTATGCGTCTCTGTCTGGGTGACTTGTTCCTCATTTTATCTATCTAGGTGATTGATTGGGTCCTTCTCATCTCTGGGTGATTGGTTCTTACTCGTGTCTGTCTGGGTGACTGTTTCCTCATCGAATTTTGGTGATTGGTTTCTGCTTGTGTCAGTTTGGGTGACTGGTTCCTTGTTGTGTCTATATGCGTGACTGGTTCCTTCTTGTATCTATTGGTGATTCTTTTTTTATCTACTCTTGGTTGGTTACTAGTTGTATCTATTGGTGATGGGATCTTAGTCATATCTATTGGCAGCAGGAAGCATAAAACATCAAAATTGGGTGGACTTTTCTGAGTTGTCAGTCAGGTTTGTTTATTTTGCTATTTTTCCTTCGGCCTTGTTTTAAAAATCTTGGTTACGAGAAGAAAACTTTCAAGAGAGGTTACATTTCAATTTTTGAAGGATGGATGTGGGTGTGAGAGTTCTCCATGCATATTTCTTGCTTTTCCTACAGTGTGTGTGTGTTACGTGAGGGAACCAATTGTCTGTTTGTTAGTCAGTCCCATCCCAGGCTCTCCAGTTGGCCCAGCCTCATCAGTTTACCTTTGTGTCACTCATGATGACCTCAGCCAGTTGTTAGGAAGGTGGACTGTGAATCTACCCAATCAGTTGTTAGGAAGGTGGACTGTGAATCTGCCCAATCAGTTGTTAGGAAGGTGGACTGTGAATCTACCCAATCAGTTGTTAGGAAGGTGGACTGTCAATCTACCCAATCAGTTGTTAGGAAGGTGGACTGTCAATCTACCCAATCAGTTGTTAGGAAGGTGGACTGTGAATCTACCCAATCAAGTGACATGTTTTACCGGTATAATTTTGCCATTGTTCCTCCAGGTGGATTTTTAACAACTTACTGGAGGCCTTTTGTAGTGAATGGATCTTTTTCCACTTCAAACATTTTCAGAGAACAGTAGCAAACCAGTACAGAATCAGATGGCCTTGAAGAGAGTTAATGATACCTTGCTTGAAGTTTTCGGGTCATGTTTTGGCCGACTAGCCCAGACAGGTGGGAAATACACACACACACACACACACACACACACACACACACAAAACCAGTCATAACCATACACCCACTGTCATCACACATGTTACATCACCATATCACATCCTCTTCTCACCCACCCTGTCATAAGCCAAATCCACAACAGGGGCATCAACAGTCCATTAAATCTGCAGTATTCAAAACATTATATCAGATTCCAAAAGACACACCTTGGTCGAGAGAAGGACACAAATGTAAGAGTGACGAGGGTGGTGCCAATTCGAGGCCAGACTCCCGAGCGTGTCCCTGAGTTAGAAGTTGGAGGTAATGCATGTGCTTAACTCTGCAACCTGGGGATGGCTTGATTGCAGTCTTGGTGACCCACAGATGGTTTTGTTGCGCTTAAGAGGACTGTTCAAGCTTATGGGGTACATAGAGCCTTCATTAATCCCTTCAGTGCTGTGGCTCTCTGTACTAAGCTGAATAATTTTGACATTGTGCAATTCATGATTTTATTCAGCTTAGAGGGACTATTTGAGCTTAAGGGGTTATGTATAGCCTGTATTGACCCCTTAAGTAATTGTATACCCTCTCCTAAGCCAAGTAGAATCATCACAAATCAAGACTGGCCTAAATCAGATGTCACTGGATTGCAGAGGTAAACTCTTCAAACTTAAGTGCTTAGGTTGTAAGCACGGGAAGGTGGAGTTTTGAAGGAGTGATGTATATCTGGAGGTGGAGGTTTGGGCTCTTCACTGCTTGGTTTTCACTTGGCCCAACAAAATCATACGTTGTGAGCCAAAGTGAAATTCTGAGATGCACAGCAGCAGTGAGAAAAAGGCATACTTATAGCTAGTTCATAAGCCTTTCACTGCTATGCTTCTTTCACTTTACCTTGCCCAAAATTGCCATCTCTACATCTTAAATGCTGAGATGTAGCAGTAACGTAACACTGGAGTATGCCAGTCATGAAGAAGTGCTATGGAAAGGATGTAGAGCTGTAGCATTGTCTTCTGCCGCTGAGCTACGTGGAATAAGCTGCAAGGGGACAAATATCTGGGTCAAGTTAAGGTGAAAGGATTCTAGGACTTTCCACACTTGATTCCGGGGGCTTGAATGGTGAGTGAGTGAGTGTGTGGCTCATTGGACATTGATTAGTTCTCCAGTAATGTTTTTCACCTGTTTTCCTCTGTTCCCTTGCTTCTTGGACCACACCTCTCCCCAACTGCAGGTGTGGGAGTGTTGGAATGATGAGTAAATGAAAACCCTGTGTGGTGTTAGCTGGTTATTTCTCCCATTAACTGTTTATTTTTTTTTTCGCTGCCTGTCCTTACCTTCAGATGGGTAAAACAGGTGGGATTATGATGATTATGAATGATGATGATGAACAGTGAGCTTGTGTGGGTTACATATTGAGTATTTCTTTTTCTGGATGCTGCCTTTTCCTACCAGTTCATGGGAGAAAAGGGCAGGATGAATGAATGATGGTGATGAAAGTGAAGATGAATGACAAGCCAAAAAGAATCTGAGTTTGAACTAAATCTGACAACAAACAAGCCCCCTTGATACCATTCTCCAATAATCTGGTGTGGGCTAGTAGGTGGCGGTGTGTCCCTTCGGCAGTGAGGAGCCCAAACGAGTCTTATACATGGAGGGTGAATTAGAAGGTGTGAATCCTGGCCAACTTGCTCATCCCCTTAGTTAAGACATTTTGATATAACAGGAGGAGAGGCAGACGGAGATGTTCAGTATTTTGCATGGTGGAAGGGTACACTGGCACAAACCTACAATGGTCCTTGTTGAAAGCCAGCGTTGTGAGGTTATTAGTATCATTATTATTATTACTTTAATATTATTATTTATGGTGTGATAAACAGTGCATTAACTTGCAGTACGGTCACTTTACAATGCAGTAACTGTTATATGATAAGAGTCACACTGGTAACTTGTGATGCAATAAAACATACAGTGCAGTAATTTTCAGTATAAGAAAGCTTGCAGTATACTAAAACAACCCAGTGCAGTAACTTGCAATATGGTAACACTTAACATGGTATTTTGCAACCCATCCCTGACTTGCAACGAGGACTGGCTGTGGTGGGGTCTTTAGGCGTTGTTTATGTTTTTCCGCGCTTCAAATGTTTGGTGTTTTTTCCGTTTTTGCTGTTGAGTTTTCTTGTCTTGTGTGATCAGTAGGAAGTTGAAGTTTTAGGGCCTGAGACTTGTGAGGTTACGAGCCTCTTCAACACCCCTTCCGTTACTGTCTTAATTTTCACCTTAATGTCTTAAGTCAAGGATGAACCAGATTTTTTTTTTTTTTTTACAGATGATTTTATTGGACTTGGAGATCCATAAGTGAAGCAGTAAATGGGGTAATGGGAGATCCTATAAGTGGAGTGGTTGATGATTTTATACAACCCTGTAAATTCAAAAACTTCATGCATTCTGAATAAAATAATCTGGAGACTGAAAATAAAAGGAAATGTGCATCATTGGCTAAGGAGTAATGTATGTGGGAATGTTGACTGGGAGGGAGAGGCAGGTCAGAGCATTAAGTCTTTTTTTAACATTTCAGGCCACACACATCCCATTTTCAGGGAGTTTGGGCAAGAAGTGGAGTGGAGAAGGGGGATGGAATTTCCAGGGGTATAAATGTCTCTAATCTCTCATTTCTTGTTCAAATTCTCTTGAGGTGGGTTCTGTGTAGTGCGAAACATAAGAGAAAATAAAGAATTCCAGCTCTTAACCTGTGCCTCTGCCACCCAGCCTTCCCACGTGCCACAATGGATCGTCAACAGTTCTCTTATGTGTTGTTATGAGTGTACATCCTTGGCCGTGGGTAGTGACTTAAGGCTGGGATGGTGATGTTTATATCTTTTTTAATGTATAATCTTGCATAAACAACACATACTTGAATATTAATGTGGCAGACAAGTGTATCGGGTAAGGAAGGAGGTGAATTGGGTAAGGAAGAGGTGTTTCAGGTAAAGAAGGGGTGTTGGCGAGGTTTGTAGCTACGCAAGAATAGCATCAAGAGGTAGTAGGTCTTAGTAGTGTTTGTGCCGTCCCTGCCGTGAAGCCAGTGTGCCCTTCCTCCTGTGTCTGGGGGCCACATCACCTCATGGGCCCCTCGTCACCTTGAATCCTGTCATGGAGTGGGTTTAGGCTTATTCTTGCCATCACCCCGTGGTTTTATTCAACTTAATAGTTTTCATACTTGAGGCTGCCAGAGATTGAGCAGCATGGAAAGCTGCCATTAGGTGACCAAGGCTGACGCATGCAAGTTGGAGCCTTTATAAATTATATGAAATGAAAGGATGGGTTTCATACAGCACTGACCCATGGAGTGTAACAGCTGTGTGTGTTAATGACAAGTGCACATCAGATTTCCCCAGCACAGCAAAGAAGAGTGTGATGTAATGTGTTAGTAGCAATAGCGTTTAATTTGCACTTGATACCACAGAGACCAATAACATGTTGCCATTGTACAAAAACATTCTGTGACATCACACCTACACGTTTTCACAGCCGTATTCGTGCTGATAAACTAGATATGGGTAATTTTTCTGATTTATGTTTTGTATATCCAGCTGCAGTGATAAAGCTTTCCAGGCCAGGCAGCGTCCTCTGTGGGTTAATAAACAACCTTGACATGACGGATCTTCCCAAGTTGAATAAAGTTGCCGGGAGTTGTCAGGGATATCCCAAACTGCCATGACTGGGGTTTAAGGGGCTATACAAAGGTCAGCTCAATGACCTTTTTCAACCAGTACCTGCACAGTCACCCTTTGTGTTGTTGTGGAGATGATGATGACGAGATCCGTGCTCTGACTGGCTGCCCTGATCTCGGGGGGGTGCGAGACTAGGCTCATGATCGTATTTATTTAGTTGGGAAATTGTATAACAGAGTCCTTGCTGTGTCTACCATTGTTTTGGTGTTTGTTTCTCTATCTCTTCTCTCTCTCTCTCTCTCTCTCTCTCTCTCTCTCTCTCTCTCTCTCTCTCTCGTCTCTCTCTTCTCTCTCTATATATCTCCACCTCTTCCTCTGCTAACCTCACCTAATCAAGGACTTGCTGTACTAACTTATTGGAATGTCGGGTCACATAGCATGGTCACCCTTCCGTGTCAAGCCAGATAACGTTTTAAAGCTTCCTTTCACCTATTTTCTTCTCAGCGACACAAACAAACCTTCGCCTCCATCGCCCCCGGCAGGACACAAGCCGATCAGCGCACGCCTATATATAAAAAAATAAAAATAAATAAAGCCTATTTTGTTACTTGAGAATATTAGCGTTAAAAAGGTTGGAAGCAGACGCAGCAGACGATTATTATACAGAGTCTTCTAGTCCTTACATAATTCCCACTTAAAGTTATTGTTGTTCACATTTTTTACTCTGGATTTACGTGTGCATTGATAAAACTTACGCCCCTCGTGTGTGTGCCGGGTTTTGTATCCTCAATAAACGGGTGCACATGCGACACTGCCGTTTTATTTGCCCTTAATGCAGGATTCCTTGGGCTGCATTGTGTGAGTGTGAGTGTGTGGCCCAAAAGCTTGTGTGTGTGTGTGTGTGTGTGCGCGCGCATGCCTAGTTCTCATCCTCAATAAATGGGTGCACATGTAGCTCACTGGTTTTATTGTCCTTCATTCAGGGTTCCCTGGGTTGGATTGGTGTGTGAGTGTGCAGCCCATAACCCAAGCCTCTTGTGTGTGTGCTTGGTTTTATTCCCAGTAAATTGGTACATATGATTCAATTAATTTTCTTTTGAACTGGGCTTCCGTGGGCTTGAGAGGTGAGTGAGTGAGTGTGTGTGTGGCCCATGTAACTGGACAGACATGACAGTTTTCCCCTCTGAGAGGTAGAGTGAGGATTCCAAGGGCTTGAGTGGTGTATAAATGAGCGTGGCCTATTTCACTGGGCATGCTGTTGGTATTGCTTCCTCTGCTGTGCTGTCTCTCTCTCTCACTTTTTCAGGTCTTACCTCACTGTTATGTGGAGAAAGTGGCCAGGATGATGATGATGATGGTAATAATAATGATTTGATTGATGGTGGTGGTAATAATGATAGGATGAGGATGATGGTAACTGTGTTTTTCATCGCACGATTTCAGACGTGCCGGCAATGGGATGCTGTTTGGTAATAACATGCCGATGGGAAACATGGGCATGGGTGGCAACATGGGTAACAACATGGCGATGGGGAACAACATGAGTATGAGTCAGATGAACAGCATGCAAGCTGAACTGGAGGAGTTGAAGAGGCAGCTAAATTTTGTGCATCAGAAATACGAGAATGAAAAACAACAGAGAGGTGAGTGTGGAGAGTGAAAACAGCAGAGGTGAATGGATCAGGGTAGATGGGTTTGTGTATAATGTGGATCAGGGTAGATGGGTTTTGTGTATAATGTGGATCACGGTAGATGGGTTTGTGTATAAAGCCACAGCTACTAGTAATAAAAGTAATGCTGATAATATAAGGGTAATACTGTATTATATTAAAGGTGTTAGAGAGCTTCCTTAACTGATGAGAATATCAACCCAAGAGTCTGTGTTCCAAGTTGAAATGGGTCTGGGGCCACTAACAACAGCAGCAAGAGTAAATACGAACACAACTCACCCAGCACACTGTTTTGCAGAGATGCTGGAGCGAGGCCTGCAGATGTCTGGTGCTCAGGGAAGCAACTTTAATGATGGACTGGTGAGTATTGCATGGGTTTGCTTTGTGAGCAAAAGATGAGACTTGTATTATATTTGGTTTTTCTGTCTGTCTATTGCCAGACACCTTAATCCCATAAGGGGTGGCCGCAAACAAAGCCCCCTTGTCACCCTGTCCTGCACCATTTCACTGCCTTGCTCCCAACTCACGCCCCCCTCTCTCATATACCTCTCCACTCCATCCTTCCATCTCATCCTTGGCCTCCCCCTCCACCTCACTCACATACACTCTCCTCATTAGTCTCTCACTCTCCATCCTCTCCACATGGCCAAACCACCTCAGTGCATTTCTCCTAACACTTCCTATCACATCCACATCCACACCACAGCACTCCTTCATTTCCACATTTGTCAGTCTGTCTCTCCATGTGACTCCACATGCTCCTCTCAAATAACTCATTGCCACTGCTCTCACTCTTGACTTCTGTCCTTCCAACAGGGTCCAAGCTTCATTATTTAGTTTTTTTATGGACCCAAAAATGTTACTATATATATATATATATATATATATTATATACTGTATATGAATGTCATGAATATTAGTACAGCAGAAACATAATAATATCTTGGTATAAATACAAAAACAAAACTGGCCTAAGGTAAACAGCACTGGTATTTTATTTCAAGGGAACTTGAATTGGAAGTTTGTTGCCTACCAGTGCATTGTGTATATAATCAGGTAAGCATATCCTATACACGTAGTCAGTATTAGCATTGTGTGCGCAACTCCTCAGGGCCTTGTGGGTGGGAGTGCCCTGAGGACCAGCAAGATCCTGATGAGTCTGGACGATGACATATCCCGCCTGCAGTCCAACCGCTACCGCATCGACCCACTGCCGCCCCTCACCCTCAGCTCCCAGTCCACGTTCAGCAGCAACAATGGCAACATGCAGGGACAGTACTCACAAGGCCAGTACTCCCAGGGCATGAAGCGTGAGGGGCCCGGCATTGGAAGCTGGGACATGAAACGCCAGCGATATTAATGCTGTGTGCGTTTCACTTTAGCCTGTACAGGGCATGAAACGTGAGCTGCCCAGTGTGATTAGCTGGGATTTGAAGCACCAGTGATGATGCTATACCCATTTCATGTTAACTTGGCCTAAAATTATTATCTCTCCATCTAGAATGCCCAGTTTAACAGTAACGTAACATTAAAACATGATGCCAGACACAAGAAATGCTGTGGAACGATTGTACAACCACACAGCACTCTCACTAAACTGTTTGAAAAAAACTGGGAATACAGGCGGATCCCGTTAAATAAGTGGGCCATGTAAGTGGAGGACTGCTTGGCTAGTGGAAACTTGTATGGCAGAGTGAAAACAAGGGTCACAAAACTGGTATAACAGAGCATGTACCTTATGGGGAAAATAGGGTTAGGTTGACTGACCCTGTTGGCATCATCAAATTTGGGTCTAAATTAGCCATTCAGGTGTTATCACTCTTGTGTAGTGGCTGCTGGTATAACGGCTTCCACCTGTATATGAAAATATGGACCAAGTTAATGTGAAAGAAATGTAGCACATTCACTGGCCCACCTCTTCACTAATCTGATGTAAATTTTTTGTTTGTTTGTATCAGTAAAAAAAAACCAATGTCATTTTGTTAACTGCCTGAGGTTTTGTGCAGTAGGAAGGGTAAATTTTAGGAGCTGTTGTTTTGGAGAAGAGGTGAAGCCCTGGGCTGTGGCATGCCTGACAGATGGTACTTTTTTGGTGTGGGAAGTGTGGAAGAAACTGATCTTCCTTCAGTTCAAGAATTTTCATAGAATTACTCACCTTATATTAATAAAAATTAGTGCACAAATGAATCAGTCTTTCCACCTGCAAGTGAAACAGACTGGAAGACATGAGCTGAACTGACCACACTTTTCTTGTCCACTGGAGCTTCTCTTGGCTGACTGTACTGTTTTTACTCTAACTTGGCCTAAAATTATCATCTCCATCGTCAGTGGTGGATTGTAACACTAGCTGAGCAGTAGAGAGCTGTGGTGGTCATAGAGAAGTGCTACGGAAAGGATGTAGAGCCATAGTATAATCCAATTTCTGTACCGAGCTGCATGGAATTAGCTGCAAAAGGACGAAAATCTGGGCCAAGTTAATGTGAAAACTGTAGTGGCTGCTACTACTTCTGTAATTACTTCTACTTCTGCTACTCTGAAAGTGTGTCCTGGGCAGAATAAAGTAATCAGGGAATGTCAGGCCTAAAACTAAGCCAACATCCTCAGGTGGAATGAGTTACAAATTAGGTACTGTACATTTCAGGACATCACAGATTACCCTAAGTACCATCTGCAGGTGGTGTCACAGCCAGGTGGATAGTAACTAAGTGTAGCTGTGTACAATCCACAACAAGTATAGGTATTACAAGGTGGATTTTTTGTACCTGAACGAGGTTTTCCGTAGATTTAATACAGGTAGGTCTTGATTTTTGGGTAATGTAACCAGTTTCTCTCTCTTGCTGTCTTCATGTTTCACTGTCATTAATTGAAAAACTTGGGTCTGGAAAATAATGATGATGATTATTTAAAGTTCATGTTTGCCTCCTTTTACCTTAATAATTAATGTACTGGTATGTTTTTTTTTTTATTACAATAAATAAGTATATTATTATTTTTGTCAATGTGTCTTTACTCAAACCAATATATATATATATATTTTTTTGAGGGGGCTGGACCACATATAAATATTTTTTTGGTTTATATACCACATAATTCTGCTGCATTATAATTTTCAAAAGATATATTATTCTTATTTATAGATCCCAACTTACCTATTTCCAAAGTTGACGGTAGCTTATGATGATGATGATGGTGGTGGTGAGGATGTGAAGATGGAGGTGGTGGTGAGGATGTGAAGATGGTGGTGGTGGTGAGGATGTGAAGAAGGAGGTGGTGGTGATGATGAAGGAGTTGGTGATGATGATGAAGATGAGACAAAAAAAGGACTGAATGATAGACAGGTAGAGAGATAGCAAAATATTTTTATTGCTTCATTAATTACCATTTTGTAAATTAGTACAGTGCCCTGTTAGTACATTTTGATATTCCCTGCAAATATTAATGAGCACAGCGGGTCATTTCATCACCCGGCCACAAACAGTAGCTCTGAAGCCGTCAATTTGGCTTCAGCCGTTAAAATACGTGTATGTGTGAGATGGTAACATTAGGAGTACTTGAGAAAAATTATCAAAGTGTGATCCCATACCATTTTCCTGTATAGCATTTATTATGTGCGATATTATTAACGTTGCAGATATTGTACTTTATAACATTTGAACTGTGTCACAAAAGAGCCTAAATAAACTGCCGGCAAGACTGACATCAGGACCCAAGGCACAAACGAAGAAGAGAATGTGGGTCGTGGTTCACAGTAATCGGGTTTAAAATATGTTCAGTACTAAGTGATGATCCCCAGATGTTTATTGTACTCCTTTCACCTTAACCTGGCCCAGATAGTTGTCTGGTGGCAGAATAAGATAATGCTGTGACTCTGCATCCTGAAATTACCTGTTATGTTGCTGGTACAACTGAGCAGTCAGGTGGGAGAGATGGCAATTAGGCCAAGTTAAAGTAAAAAGGGTATATACACAATACTACCTTTTACTGTATTCATCTATCAATCTATCTACTGCATACCCAGACACCTCAATCCCATAAGGGGTGGCCACATACAAATCACATCCATGTCACCCTATCCCCTGCCATTTTGCTACCCTCCCCCCAGCTCACACCCCTGTACTCAAAATTATATATATATTAGGCCATCATCACTACAATGCAGCATAAAACAATCCATCATTTCAGTAAGACTAAAACCAAGTAGGGTATTAATGGCTAACATGATAAATTTGACACGGCAATACATATAACACTCCACAAAATTATCTCGTACACTTATTTATTTGTATTTATCCATTCATTCATTCATTTACTGAAGTCACACTGTTCACAGCCTGGACAGGGAAGAAAATTTTAGTGGATGCAAATTATCATATATGTAATTGTGTATAAGGGCTCCAACGTGCTTGCATACAGTATATCAGCCTACGTCACCTAATGGTCGTTCTTCATGCTGCTCAGTCTCGCAGCCTCCCTATCCAGTCCCTCATCTCCAAAGCTGAATAAAATAATGTAGAGAAAACAGTGATAAAATAGATCTGATGTCCTGACGAGGGTATGAGAGTGCTGGTTAAGACACAGGCGCTGATGATGGTACGGGTGTGGGCGGCACTGATGCTCCGTGTGAGAAGAACCAGAGGGCGGAATGGACGAGTGTGTCTGCCTCAACGCCAACTTTCCTCAGTGCGTGGTTGTCAGGGTAAAGCTGAAGCCTGTTGAAAGGGGGAATAAAAAACACTGAAACTACCATGAGATATATTTCCTGGCACAAACACACAGGTACAGAGATGCAGTTGTAGCAAAAATTAGAGCTTCAGGTTATTTTGTCTGAGGGTATAACTAACAGAATACAGCAGACCCCTGACTTAACATAAATCAATAGACTGGATATCAGATTTAACGGACACTACAAGGCTACCAGCTTTCTGTTGGATATAACAATGTCCGTTAAATGAGGCACAATGGGTGCCAATACTGTACATGTGATTCCTACCCTTTCTGCTCCAACAAGGAAGTGAAATAAACTGCAAAAGGGCCTTATTATGGGCCAAGTTAGAAGAGAGAGAGAAACTGACCGTGTTTGCACCCCCCGTGCCAGCAGCATCTTGTGCAGCAGCAGGGCCTGTGATGGTGGCACGCGACGGTCTTCACTGCCCACCAGCAGCAGCAGCGGCGCTGTGAGGGTGTCCAAGCAGGACATGGGTGACACTGACGCCATCCGACCCAACGTGGCTGCATCAGGAACCAGTCCGTGGTGGAAGTCGTGGCCAGTCTCCACAAAACACCTGTATGAGGGAGATGTAGGAAGGAAATTTACATATACATTCACTAGCTGGCATTCTTGTCAGGTAACGAGGCTCCCACACACACCTCCTTAGCTATTTATTATTGGATATGGCTGGTTAATATTCTCTTGTATGTTATTTCTATTGAACCTCCACACTTGTAGTACTGAACTATCTATCTATAGCCAGATGCATTAATACTGTAAGGGGTGGCCACAAACAAATTGCCTCCATGTCACCCTGTTCCCTGCCATTTTGCTGCCCTCCCCCCAACTTACACCCCCTCCTCTCTCATATACCTCTCCACTCCATTCATGCCAGTCAGTGGAAGAAAATGACAGTACTATGGCTCTACATCCTATCCACAGTACTTCTTCATGACTGGCATCATAATTTAATGTTAATCTACTTTAACAACTCAGCAGACATGACAATACTATGGCCCTACATCCTATCCAAGGCACTTCTTCATGACTTGTATTATTATTCAGTGTTAATCTGCTCTTACAACCCAGCATTCAAGATGGACGGGTGGTAATTTTCGGCCAAGTTAAAGTGACAAGGGCACATCATCCCTACTCACAGGTCAGGGTTATCCTTCACTCCCCACGAAGTTACAAAATCAACGGATGGATTTCTCTCCACTGCGGCTTTGTACAGGTCCTAGGGGGGAAAATAATGTGAAGGAAGTGGAAATAGAGTGAGAGACTGACTAGAAGTGTGTATGTGAGTGAGGTGGATGGGGAGAGGGAGGCAGGATGAGGTGGAGTGATAGGGTGGTGTGAGATGGAGGAGAGGGCGGCCTGACGGTGGAGGGACAGGGTGACATGGAGGCAATCTGTTCATGGCTAACCTTTCTTGAATTAAAAGTACTTGGTTATTAAGAGACAGAGATGAAATGGAGGCGTGAAAGTAGACAGCCTGGGAATAAAAATAAAATACAGAGATGGTGATAAAATGAAGGAGGAAATAAAGAGTAATAAAAATGGAAGAGGAAATAGTGAGAGCAATAAAAATGGAAGGAACGAAGCCAATGATAAGGCAGAAGAAAGGGCCGACTCACCAATCCCTTATGTCTGAAATTCCGGCCATGACAGCAATGTCGGTGACAGGGTTGCGGGACACGACAGCCTTGTATGTGTCCTGGGGGGGGGGGGAGGAAGGGGAGAGGGGTTAGTAGGCAGGGTGGCAGTGGGGATACCAATCTCACCCAGCCCTGAGATTTCACCCGATTCTGTGAGATGGGGCGGATATCATCATTGTTATTGTCATCACTGTTGTTGTTGTTGTCATCGCTGTCATCATCATTATCATCATCACTGTGGAAGGGGTGGCCACAAATGAATCACCTCCACGTCACACTGTCCTCTCTCCAGCCCACACTCCCTTCCTTCTACACCTCTCCACCCCATCCTTCTGTCCCATCCTCAGTCTCTCCCTTCGCCTCTCCCCACCATCTCACTCTCACACACTCTCCTAGTTAATCTCTCATTCTCCACTGTCTCCAGAATAGATTAT
>JAGKTI010000367.1:58328-70356 GCA_018397915.1 Birgus latro
AATGCTGTGTTGTGGTAGTAGATTTACACAAATGCTGTGTTGTGGTAGTAGATTTACACAAATGCTGTGTTGTGGTAGTAGATTTACACAAATATGATCCTAGTCATGAAGAAGTGCTAAGGAAAGTGCTATGAAGCGCTATAAAGAAGTGCTATGGAAAGGATGTAGTCATAGTACAGTACTGTCTTTTTCTGCCACTGAGCTACGTGAAATATGCTGCAAAAGAATGAAAATCTGGGCCAAAGGTGAAAGGAGTATACGATAACTGCACAGGAAATGTTGCAAAATTTTATAGTGGGAGGTGGATGGATGAGCGGATGGATGAATGGGTGGGTGGGTGAGTGGAATGGATGAATGGAAGAGTGGATGAATGGATGGATGGGGGGGGTGTTGGTGGTTGGTGTGGGATGGGATGGGGTGGACAGATGGATGGATGAATGCAGAAACAAATGAGGAGATAGATGACTGAAGGAACAGATGGACTGCATGAGATATTCCAAGCCTCACCGGATGCTGTGCTGCCAGATGAGTCACCAGGAACCCTCCATGTGACCCTCCAAGCAGAAACACCTGCTTCTCGTCAACCACACCTTGAAACCTGGGGAAAAAGAAAGTCAAATCAATAAAGGAAAATAAAGGGCATCTGTTAGGGGAAATTACATGGAAACAGTGAGGGTATCATCACTATCATCGCCATCATTGTTGTTGTCATCATTTTCTTCATCATCGCTGCTGCTGTTGTCATATTCAGTCATTATCTTTAGTGTCATCATTTTCTTCACTACTGATATCATCTTCATTTTCATCACTGATATCATTATCATCATCACCTAAACACCAGTTCCTACATAAGAAATAGGGTGAGGTAAGATGAGCAGAGTAACTACTGGGACAGGACTGTAACTGAAGGAGGGATGGACAGACACACAGAGACAGACAGAAAGAAAGAGAGAAGACAGACAGACAGTTTAAAATCCCTGCCCCCCCCCACCTTTCCAAACAGCTGCGTGTGGCAAGGTGTACATCCGCTACATCAACATCCCCACAATGCCCTGGTAGCGACATGACTCCATCCTGGCCGACCCCAAGCGAGCCTCGGTAGTTCGGCATAAGCACACAGAACCCCAGACGCGCAAAGAAGGCCAGCTGGACCGAGAATGCGTTGGTGAAGGCCGAGTGGGGACCCCCGTGTGGGATGACGATTAGTGGGCGTCTGGGGCGGCCTGCGAGAAGGGGGATGGGTTATGTTGCCATCAGTGTCATCATAATCACTGGGGAAAGAAGTGAAAAGTTTACTGCTTATATGCCACTCAGATCAGCAAATATTCGCTCTCACCTGCCATATATCAACAATTCAGACAGACAGATAGACATTCCACGCACCCTGAGGCAGTGATGGAGGGCCGAGGTAGAGCACAGGGATGGGTATGTCTGAATATTTTGGGTTCGGATGAGGCTGCGGGTTGGTTAGGGTCCAGCGCGTACAATAGCTCTCCGGCAGGGAAATTGCTTCACTCACCCTTGTTACCTGTAGGGAGGGGAGAATACTTCATCATCATCATCATCACCCCCATCATGTATTATAATTATCATCACCACCATCACCATCATCATCATCAATAATGTCTTAAGTATCATCATCACCACCACCTTTCATAACAGCATATAACCTGGCTTTGGATCCCTACCCCTGAATGATAAAGTTGTACTGTCCACTCACCTGCTGAATTTTCCTATCCAGTGGCGAGGAAGGAGTGAGTCTGGGAGTGACAATGAACTGAGAGGGTTGGCACAGGGACGTCACCTCCAGCAGCATCACCCCCCCACACGCGTCCCAAACACGCTGGCTCGTACCACTTTCGCCCAGCCCTGAGATTTCACCCGATTCTGTGGGATGGGGCGGACATCATCACTGTTATTGTTGTCATTGTCGCTACTGTCATCATCATCATCATCATCATCATCACTGTCCTCATCTTCCTCCTGCTCTTCATCATCATGTCTTATGCCTATTTCCCACTACATATGGAATCATCATCATCATCATGTCTTATGCCTATTTCCCACTAAAAATGGAATCATCATCATCACCATCATCAATCATCATCATCGTAATCATATCCTGAACCCATTTCCCAGTAAAAAACGGAATGGCCTATAACAACACACATACAGCATCGCCAACACAGGCATCGGCGACTCACGGACATCAACGCAGAAAGTAGCGACAGAATCCAGGGCAACGGAGGAGAACACGAGGGAGGAGGAGTCCAGGTCCCAGCACCTCCGGGGCAGTCCTGCCTCACCGCTGATGCCTCGGAACACCGGCCCTCCTCGACACTCTCTCTCCCGCCCCACAACGTCGATCAGTACGCGTTCCTGCACAAGAATGGCCGAGACTGGAATGCAAACTTAGTGGACTGCAGGATGATGATGAATTTTTTGTTTTAATGCTAGGAAGAAGGAACCGAAGGCCAGAAGTCCACTAGATTGTTCCCTCCATGAAAAAATAAAAACAAGACAGCAGAGAGCAAAATTCAAGATCCGTTCATTTCAAGATGCCGGGATACACCGTGTTTGAAAGACTGGAGATCACAGGCTTCTCCCCACCTGTTTGGAAGGCCAGCAAATGCATCTATCATCATTATCTATTATGTTCCTAACTTTTATTGCTTTCTGTACTCTACCTTACTTTATCTTTGAGTGGGGAAATAAGGATGGGTTGTGGTGATGATGATGATGATGATGATGATGATGATGAAGATGATGACAATAACACCGACAATGATGAAGACGACGATGATGATAATACCCCCCCCCCAGCTTCTCCGCACCTGCTTGGAAGGCCACTGAAGGACGCACAGCTGGGACACCTTGGCATGGGGTCCGCCAACCTCCGAGCGAAGGTAGGCCAGAAGTGCGCCGTCGGGGCTCCAGCGCGGACTTCGGATGTTGTACCCCCGCCTGCCCAACACCTCTGGGGATGGAGAGGACGGCAGTGTAAGTAGGCAGGGAGGTATGTAGGTAGGTAGGTATAAGTTGGGTTTTGTTAGGTGATGAGGGGAGTGTAAGTAGGTAGGGTGGTAGGTAGGTATGCAGGTACGTTAAGTTGGGCTCTGTTAGGTGATGAAGGGAGTGTAAGTTGGTAAAGAGGTAGGTATATATGTTGGTTAGTAGGTAGGTAGGTAGATAGGCAGACAGACAGACAGATAGATAGATAGGTAGATGGATAAGACCTCAGCAATAAAACACTTTCTTTACTAATACATTCTCACCACTCACTAAAGACTGATAAAGGAGGGGAGGGAGAGAAAGAGAGGAGGAGGGGAGAGATGGTGGAGGGAAGGAGGAGGAAGGGAGAGAGAGTGGAGGAAAGGAAGGAAGGAGGAGGAAGGGAGAGAGAGTGGAGGAAAGGAAGGAAGAGGGGTGAAATCATTACAAGACACTGCACACACACGTACCAAAATTGCCGTCTGAGTCCAGGTGAAACAGGTGTGACTCCCTATTGTGGCAGTAGATGAGTCCCAGCCTGTATGGTCGACTCACAAACCCCACTCCCACCACCACCCACTCCTGCCCACCCACCCCACCACCCTCCTGGCCCGGCACAAAGCTCAACTGGCCGGCACAAAGGCCATCAGGGAGCGGGTGGGCCGAGACTGCCCCACTGGTGAGGTCCAGGATGCAAACCACACTCTGTAATAAAAATAATAGTAATAATAAAAATAATAATCATAATATGCTAGTCATGAAGTGCCATGTTAGGGATGTATAGCCATAATACTGCTTTTTGTCTATGTTGTTTTTTAATGCACGGAAAAGAGAACAAGAAACTGGCTGCAAACGGGAGAAAATCTGTGCCAAGTCAAGGTGAAAGGAATAGTCATGAAGAAGTGCTATGGAGGGGATGTAGAGCCACAGTATTGTCTCTCTCTCTGGCAAAGAGGTACAGAAGGACGAAAATCTGAGCCACGTTAGGGTAAGAGAACTACAGACGACACGAGGGAAGCAGTGTGAAGCTGTGCCTACCTCACTCTTCTCCTCCAGCTGTTCTCCCCAGTTGCCGTAGTGCTCGTACTCCTGCCCTCGTGTGTCATCCTCACCGCTGTAATAATTGTTATCGTTATTATTATTATTATTATTATTATTATTATTATTATTATTATTATTATTATTATTATACATACATCATCCAATCCTGTGTTATTGTTGTATTATTATTATGTGTTGGTATTATTATTATCATTGTTATTATTGCAATCATCATCAATATCACCACCACCATCATCATTACCACCACCACCACAACTACCATCATTTACACTTCCCGTACTCATCAGTGATACAATAATCCCTACTCAACCTTCCTACAGTGTCTCAGCATCATCCCCCCAGCCCCCAATCAACTAACCTCTTGGGGGGCGGGGCCAGGAAACTTTTACCCTTGCTGCGTTTCTTCTCAGCGACATAAACAAGCTTGGTCTCGTCGGGGGAAAACTCTAGACATGAGAACTCTGCGTCCGCGTACACCTGTTAAACCACAGATTACAGTAAGTTCAGCCTTTGTTCTGAGTTGCATAGGACTCTTCACAGTGCTACAATATTTTACTTTTAATTTTGTGGATGAGTGTATGAGGAAGAGAGGTTTGGAAGTCAGTGAGGCTAGGGGACTGACAAGAGACTGAGCTGGCTGGATGAATATTGTGAGAAGTGCATGATCAGGGATTTGGCACCCCATTTTAATGCAACAGATTCCGGACTGACTCTATCGGATACGTTTATGTGAAGCTACAGAATGTGATAAGAGTTTTTGGCATATCAGACAGGTCCAGGATTCCGAGGGCTTGAAAAATAGATAAACAGGAGATAGATGTGATAGATAAAGAACTATTACTCCCCACCTTGCCGTGTTTCTCTGCAGCGGCCAGATCGTACGTCCGTAAAATCCCATCTTTTGAGGCAACTGTGATGTGTTCCCCTTCATTCGATACCTTACCCTCCACCTTGCCCCCTCCCCCTCCACCCACCACACACGCTGTTAGTTGACCTGATGGGCTTGTGCGGCGAAGTAGTCTGTGGACGATAGCAATGATGGGAATAATTGCCGCTGTCGTCATCAAAATTATCATCATTAACATTACTATTTCCAGCACCAACACCATCATCATCATTATCAATCATCATCATCATCATTTTCACCACCATCATTAGGTAGGGTCCAGGGAGACAGAAAAATTGATAGAATGGAATACTAACCAAGGTTTGCCCAAATGGATGAACCACACTCCCTTACACACACACACACACACACACACACACACACACACACACATAGCCACACTGCTCGCTGGTGCAGTGGTAGCGTTCTCGCTTGCCATCTGGTAGACGGGAGTTCGCGCCTCGCTCAGGTTGCGAAAAGTTTCACTGACGAAGTGGGTGGTTACTTTCCCCTTTGAGCAAGGGGATGGGTGTGTGCGTGTGTGAAGGTAACAGCCTTGCCCACAGATCGGACTATATGAGCTCTCAAGCTCCCTTCCGGGAGGGTAAAAGCTGACGATCACAACCATCAAGTGATCCTGACCGACCCGGTGAGTTACCCACACACCTATCCGACTCCAAGGGCGGTCTTCTAGTACGGTTAGGAAGCTTACTAACACCTCTTCCTAAATGATTTATTTTTATTCTGCTCCATTACTATATCACAAAATTTTGATTGGAGAATAAACTGCTAAGGAAGAGGTGTTAGGGGGCCTCCTTACCCAACAAGAATACCGACTCCAATGTAATGGATGAAGAAACACCCATGCTTCTTTTTCTTTTTCTTTTTTTTTAATGCAAAGAAGAAGGAACCAAAGACCAGAAGCCCATAAGAATGTTCCCTCCAAGAAAAAGCAAAAACAAGATAACAGAGCCAAATTCAAGTCACTTACACATTTTTGTCGAGGGTGATGGGAGGGAAGGAGATGACATCGGAGACACCCTCACGAACGAGGTAGTTGTGGGTTGTAAAGGTACGTTCCTTGGTGGACAGATTGCGGGTGCTCCATGTCACCTAGAAAATGAAATGGCCATCATCCTCCTCCTCCCTTGGGTGCGATGAAATACCAAACTGTCGGTCATTTACCAAACTGGCACTTTTAATTGGAAAATATTATAATTTTTAACACCATATACATTCATACATACCTAATCATAAAACATTGATTTACAATGCAAATACTGTATATTAATTTGTGCTTTAAATCAATATTTATGTAAAACAGAAGCCTGTCAAGGCGTACTGACAATCTGAAGGGGAAATATCTACTAACTTAGCATATTTTAGCTGATTTTTTATTGACAGTCATATTAAGCAAAAACTTTCAACTGAATTTCAGATAATTATGTGTGTATGAGCCTATATGGTGATAAAATTAACAATATATTCCATTTTAAAGTGCTGCTTCGGCAAATGACTGCCAGTCTGGTATTTCGTTGCACTGTCCACCCTCCACCTCTCACACCGCTCCCTCATATATCTCTCCACTCCATCCCTCCATCTCATCCTTGGCCTCCCCAGCCAACTCACTCACATACTGTACAATCTTCTAGACAGTCTCTCACTCTCTGTTCTCTCCACATGGCCAAACCATCTCAAAGTATATCTACTAACTCTTTAAGTCATATCCACATCAACACCACAACACCCTTTTACTTCCTCATTTGTTTGTCTGTCACTCCATGTAACACCACAATGCTCCTTTACTTCCCCATTTGTCTATCAGTCTCTTACCTCTACCAAAACCTCCCTGTCCGCCTCCGCAGTGCTCACTATCCTAGCATCCTTCACCTCACCCACGCCCGCCACCTCCCTCAGCACCTCCACTGCGTGTTCCAGCATCTGCGTGGATGGTGGTGGCCATGGTAGGCGGCAGGGAAGCGAAAAGACAGGAAAAATAAAAATAGTGATTAGGGCAGTTATGGTAGATAGGCAGCAGGGAAGTCTGTCTATCTATCTATTGCCAGACGCATCAATTCCACACGGGGTGGCCACAAACAAATTGCCTCCATGTCGATCTGTCCCCCGCCATTTCACTACCACGCTCCCAACTCACACCCCCCTCTCTCATGTACCTCTCCACTCCATCCCTCCATCTCATCCTTGGCCTTCCCCTCCCTCTCCCCCACTCCACCTCACTCCCATACACTCTCCTCATCAGTCTTTCACTCTCCATCCTCTCCACATGCCCAAACCACCTTAACGTGCTTCTCTTAATGCTTCCCATCACGTCCTCAACCACACCACAATGCTCCTTCACTTCCTCATTTGTTAGTCTGTCTCTACATGTGACTCCACATGCTCCTCTCAAACAACTCATTTCCACTGCTCTCACTCTTGACTTCTGTCCTTCCAACAGGGTCCAAGCTTCACTTCCATATGTTAGAGTTGGTATCACAATACTGTCATGTAACAACGTTTTCACTTCCATGCTCACCTCCCTGTTTCTTATCACTGCTTTCAACGAACCAGCAACCTTCCTTCCCTGCTGCACCCTTTCGAGCACTTCACCCTCCAGACTACCATCCTTACTCATCACACTACCCAAGTACTTAAATGCACTCACATTCTCCATATCCTTCCCATCCAATCTCACTGTACATTCGCTGGCTTCACTTCTTTCGAAGACCATCACTTTACTCTTCCCCACATTCACCTTTAGATTCCGTTTCTTACACACTCTCCCAAACTCATCTACCAAGCCTTGCAGCTCCCCTCCATCTTCACTCAACAACACAGTATCATCTGCAAACAACAGTACAGGGAGTTTCCAAACACTGCCCTCTCTCACTAGGGCCGCTCCAACATCCACAGCCCGACCTTGTATATCATTTATAACCCCATCTATGTACAGATTGAACAACCATGGAGACATGACACATCCTTGTTTCAATCCAACCTTCAAATGGAAAGGTTCACTCAGTTTGCCATCCACACGCACTGCAGCCTTAGCACCCTCATACATACTCTTCACTGCCTTCAACAACTTCCCATCCACTCCATATATTCTTAATACTTTCCACAATCCTTGTCTATCCACCCTGTCATATGCTTTCTCCAGATCCATGAAGGCTGCATACAACTTCTTGCCCTTCTCTAGAAACTTTTCCACTAAGGATCTAAGAATGAATATCTGGTCTACACAACCTCTTCCCTTCCTAAAACCTCCTTGTTCTTCTCCAACTAATTCCTCTGTTATTTCTATTACACTATGAAGGCAAATGCAAAATTTGCAGTTCTGGACTGTCAGGGTTATTCTATTTTTTTCCTATCTAACCCTGGCTAACCTAGCTAACTTAGTCTACTTAAAGCAACCTAGCAGACCTTCTCTAATCTTCTGTAGCTACTCTAACCCAGTCTAAATTAACCTAACCTAACCTAACTAGCAGCTAAGAAATGTGACTGTCCGAAACTGTACAAATACTGTGAAAAGGGAGGAAAGTTGTGCACACTGAGGACAGAGTTGCAAGAGGCAGACCAACAAAGACTTGGGATGAGACCATACGATGTGACCTCTGAGAAAGGAATGTATGGGCAGGAATGGTAAGAGGTCAACCCTTTCAATTGGGGGGGGGGGTATCTCATATACTGATGATTTCTGATGGCAGTGAATGTATAAACTGGTTGCAGGTTATTAAAAGGAAAAAAAAAAGGGACAACCAAAGATTTATCACCAAGTATGGGCTGACATAAGAAAATCACCGAACTATATACACTGTTTGTAGGTCGCAGGAATACACCAATTTCACCAGTTATTACAGGATTCTTTGTTACTACTGAAGAGACACGCCAACGTCGAATGTAACGATGAGGTGAAACATCATCCTGAGTCGCATTATTAAGCAGACACTAAACTGAGCCCCAAGTGGCTTACCCACAGCTACCAAATGATTTGCTTGGTGGAGCTGATTCATGAAAATGTATTATTCCATATTCTTTATCAGTTATCTAGACTTACTCTCAATGAAGCCACTCCCGCAAATCTTCTTCTTCTTACTTGTTTAGTTGTCGTTCGTCATCGTGACACGACAATCCGAGTTACCTCCAAGGATTGGGTATATAATTATTTACCCTAAGTGAAACATTTTCAAAGGAATGTAATATTACCTTAAGAATGTATTTCAAAATATATATAACATTTTAAACTAGAATTGTCGTACGAAACAAGGAACTTATTGAGCACATTAGAAAAGCAGAATCCGGTTAAATGAATAATTATCCAAATACCCATTATGACGCACTCCACAGAGAAGGCAAGTAATCTTTAGATCATCATTTGTTTGCTTATTTTATTCTATATATGTTTTGATAATCCATTTTATGCGAAAGATTGCACACGAAAAATCATACAAACTATACCCCGTCGACTAATCAATGTGTGGACACCGATGCCTTATCTTGGACTAGGGACATTTATTTCAGCCTTGTCATATGCAACCATATTTAGATAATTAAGGAAAAGCAATGCATAGTACAGTAGATAGCTATATATGCCTATTACAAGTTGCTCTTAGTATTGGTGTTTGATTAAGAAAGTAGAAAGCAAAACCGTTTTAGTGTTGAGATTCGTAGTGTTACCATGTGTGGTGTTTTAGTAAAGTCGTGACTGATGTGCGGTGCGTCATGGATTATAGCAATAGGGGCGGCCAGCACCTTAACTACGCCCATACACTCTCAGGCCAACTCAGTCAGCTCAACATTAGCTCCGCACGACAGGATCTTGGACATTTGAGCAGTAGCTATGCAGGCAGGAGTACAACAAGTAGGCAACACACGCCATACACTGGGTACATACCAAAGCAAATGCAAGATGTCCCCGTGTCGCTTATGCAACAACAGCAACAGCCACACCAAGTCTTTCAACAGCCAAATCAAGATATGCACAACTACAGTTCACACAGGTTGGGATACAGGGATCAAAGTTACCTGGGGTCGTCACAAATTGGGTCCACATCATCGTCCTCGTCGTATGTGTCTTCACATCTCTCGTCGTCCTTGCCCTCACAGCATCGATATTCTCCCAAGTCACTGGGAGGACTGTCCAGTCCCCACAACACCCCGTCTCAGTCCCAGAGTTCGTCTCCCCTTCGTTCAGTGCTCGGGGAGTCTCACATAGGGTCCTCTTCGCTCTCTCCGAGGTCCCTCCGCGATTCTGAGTGTAGTCTAAGTGCACAGTCGCACACACAGTCCAGGCTGGGAGAGACACACTTAACCTCCAGCCTGTCATCATCTGTACGCTCACAAGATCAGAACCAGACATTGACTATATCAAGCCAGTCATCTTTACGATCACGTGAATCAGGCCCGGTTATGTCCAGTTTGTCTTCATCTCTGCGACTGCAGGATCATCCATCGAGTGTGTCCACGCTTTCCTCATCCCTACGAGTGCATGACCAGATGTCGAGTTTATCAAATCTGTCGACAACTTTACGGACGCAGGACCAGACATCGAGTAAACCTCCTCTGCCCTCATCTTTGCGGTCACAAGAACGAACATTAGGAACCCCAAGTCTGCCAACAGCATCCCTACAGACACAAGACCAGACATCATGTACGCCAAATCTGTCAACTTTACGATCACAAGAACAGACATCGAGTGTACCAGCTGTACGATCGCAAGGCCGAGGATCAGATATATCGAGTCTGTCATCATCTCTGCTATCTCAAGACCAGACACTGGGTGTACCGGCTGTACGATCGCAGAGCCAGACATCGGGATTATCAAATGTATCATCTTTACGGACACAGAACCAAACGTCCGGTATATCAACTTTACGATCACAAACCCAGTCGTCGGGTATATCAACTTTGCGATTTCAAGACCAGACATCAAATATACCCGATCTGTCATCAAATTTACGATCGCTAGACCAGACATCAGGGATGTCGGCTCTGCGATCACAGGACCAAATGTCGAGTATGCCTTTATCTTCTCTGACTTACACATCTCCACATCCGGCACAGGAGCAGGTGACGAGTATGCAGCTGGGGCTAAGCTGGAACCCTCCAAGTGGCACAGCAGGGTACGCACAGCAGCTGCAGGGCCAGAACAGCACCGGCACACAGCAGACCATCCCCATGCAAGACATTAACCAAATGAACCATCCGTCCGCGCTCGTAAACGGACAGCCGACGCTCCTGGACTTTCAGCTACAACAGAACCTCCAGTATCAGTCCTACGGGGGTGGTATGGCCCAGTACATGTGTAACTACCAACAGCAGCAGCAGTACAACAATGGCTATAACCACGTACAGCAGGTAAACAGCTTCCAGTTCAACGTTGAGTACTTGGATGGTTCAAACCCTGCCTTGTACAACAGCGGTTACTATTATGGCGACTATCAGTATGCCGATGGTTATGCCGAGAATCTGCTGGACCCAAACTACCCCGGGACCTATGCCTCTCGCTCCACAACCCCCTATGGAGACAAAACCGTGGAGGAACTGGGTCCGGAGGAGGTGCGGTGGTTCTATAAGGTGGAGGCAGACAAGAAATGGACTCCCTTCATCGGCTACGACTCTCTCCGCATCGAGTGGAAGTATCGGGACTTCCTTCAGGATACGGTAAGTCTGGCTGTAGATATTATTATTATTACTATTAATTGTACCATTGTAGTACAAGTAGTACAGTAACAGTAGTGGTAGTAGTAGCAGTAGCAGCAGTTGTAGTAGTGCTGTAATAGTAGTAGTAGTAGTAGTAGTAGTAGTAGCAGTAGTAGTAGTAGTAGTAGTAGCAGTAGTAGTAGTAGTAGTCGTAGCAGTAGTAGTAGTAGTAGTAGTAGTAGTGGTGTAGTACAGTAGTAGTAATAGTAGTAGATCAACACATTCCAACATCTAACAAGGACATCCCTCCCTCAGAACTCACCTGGTAATAAACAAACATTCGTTGGCTCGGCCACAACCCCGTCCCCATCCCGTGAGAAGCAACAGGATGGCGGTGAGGGCAGGGAGGCGGTGGCGGGCATTGTGGTGCGTGGCGGACTGTACGAG